>JASIRB010003782.1:0-134003 GCA_030323885.1 Branchipolynoe longqiensis | reverse complement strand
CGCACCAACTACAGATATGTGCGCACCTGTCCGGGAGTATACCACCTCCCTATGTGCATTATATCTTCTATACTGTAACACGCACCAACTACAGATATGTGCGCACCTGTCCGGGAGTATACCACCTCCCTATGTGCATTATATCTTCTATACTGTAACACGCACCAACTACAGATATGTGCGCACCTGTCCGGGAGTATACCACCTCCCTATGTGCATTATATCTTCTATACTGTAACACGCACCAACTACAGATATGTGCGCACCTGTCCGGGAGTATACACTCCCTATGTGCATTATATCTTCTATACTGTAACACGCACCAACTACAGAATGTGCCACCTGTCCGGGAGTATACACCTCCCTATGTGCATTATATCTTCTAACTGTAACACGCACCAACTACAGATATGTGCGCACCTGTCCGGGAGTATACCACCTCCCTATGTGCATTATATCTTCTATACTGTAACACGCACCAACTACAGATATGTGCGCACCTGTCCGGGAGTATACCACCTCCCTATGTGCATTATTCTATACTGTAACACGCACCAACTACAGATATGTGCGCACCTGTCCGGGAGTATACACCTCCCTATGTGCATTATATCTTCTATACTGTAACACGCACCAACTACAGATATGTGCGCACCTGTCCGGGAGTATACCACCTCCCTATGTGCATTAGATCTTCTATACTGTAACACGCACCAACTACAGATATGTGCGCACCTGTCCGGGAGTATACCACCTCCCTATGTGCATTAGATCTTCTATACTGTAACACGCACCAACTACAGATATGTGCACACCTGTCCGGGAGTATACCACCTCCCTATGTGCATTAGATCTTCTATACTGTAACACGCACCAACTACAGATATGTGCGCACCTGTCCGGGAGTATACCATGCGATGCAAACAAACCGCACCGTTTCCCCATGTTCCAGTCGGCACAAGGCAGCCGTTTCTTTACTATCAGTTGTCCTGTACCTATACTCTTCTTGCCCCTCCTATTTAGTTGTCACCTCCGATTTACGTTTACGGCGTGAACCCACCTTACATACATCCCTTTGGACGTCCTTAATGGCCAGCTTATCCATCCACCCATCTGGCAGACTACCATCGTCGATCATCGCCAACATTCTTTCAGACCAAGTTAAAGTGTTCCAGTCCTAATCACCTACCGTTAGGCATAATTGCTTCATATGTTTTCTTATTTATGGGACCCACAACTTCGGCACCTCCCTGCTCTCGCACATCCTAAACAGGGCACTCAGATATTCATCCCAACCGCTGTCCCCCATCTCCACTTGGGTCTTTCTATCGTTTCTAATGACAACCTCATGTGGGAATAACAAGACTTTCCTACCTCTGGATGCACCAGAGCCTGGCAAAAGCTCCTCTATATCCTCCCTTTGTCTCTCATTATATGAACAACCACTGGCAAGCCTGTACCACGGGGGACCTTGTTTGCACAGTTTGCTTGTCCTGATATGGACTCACTACGCATTTGATACAACTTTACAAAATGGCGTCCAGAAGCTGACTCTATCTATCCCGCCCAGTGAGTCATCAGGTTGAATGAGGACTTCTTATATGGTGAACAGTTTTGTTCATCTGAATACAATTTTCTTCAGCCACCCTGCGGCGTTCTGGTGAATGGTAGGAATACACTTCACGCATATGCATAACATTGATATACATAACACTGTTTTTCATCTCTTGGGATTAGGCTTGTATTTTCATCATCTGCTGGCAAGGGGTATTAATCTTTACATAAATGATGCTTCATGTTGTGTTGTTTCAAAAAGAAATGATGATAATAAAGGACAAGCAGTTGCGACAAGTTCTCCTCAGGTAGGCTTGGCGAAATGCACGCGACCCATCTGTCTGACAGTTGCGACAAGTGTCTCCTTAGGTAGGCCTCTCCTCAGTCCTCCAGCATCTGCTAGGGGGCTCTCTCGTCTAGATATTGACAGATTCATGTAATGACAGGGCGATGGGTGTGCTTTTTCCAATACCAGACCACAGTAGGCCTACTCTGGCAGCCAAGAGTGTATACCTCACTTTGAAGGGTTTAGTTTGTGTCTTTGCTTATAATTCATGCTTAGGGTCCTTATAATCATATCTGAGGGGGTGTAGAGTTCTCACCATTGAGGAATATTTTTGACACAGGAAATTCAAAATGGCCACCATGCCAATTAATGAAATTCATAATTTGGCCATATTTTCATGATTATTCGAGCTAGAAACGTAGAGTTGGTGTCGACTCCTCTGTCTTTGATGTTTGGCTGCCGGACTAGAGCTGGCTGTATATCAAAAGTAAAGCTGAGACCAAAAAGCTCTGAATAATGTTATGCAACATTAACTGTTTCCTCGCCACCCCCATACCCACCCCATCACCCCACCCCCCATACCCACCCCACCACTCCGTATTCTCCAATGAGAATCAAACATCTACAGCTCTACCAATGAACATCAAGCATTCCTGTGTCCCCATGGTGATCTGCCCACCACCACCAAGCTGCGTGGCCACTTTGGTCACCACCTGCCCTGAGCTGAGTGTGTGGTGATATGTGACTAACAGAGTGGGAGAGGGTAGTGGGTAGAGCTCCAAGTGCCCCTTATACACTATCCTACTAGCACCACGATGTCTATTTACAATGAGTAAAGTACCACAAGCAACTACATAAACACATATATGCACCTGGCCCTATATACCTTTTCCATAAGTAGAATATTTGCATTCCCCCACCAATTCGGATAGGAAAGCGGAGAGCAATATCCGTTTGGGAAATGGAGGTTTTATTCACATAACACTCTTATACAATCTTAGTCAATTTTAGGGTAGTTCTATGGCATAGTTAGTTAATTCCCCATAGTTAGGTAGTTCCCCCGTGCCCCCAGCTCTGCCAATTTGGATTTCCACCGCTGTGTATAACTTACAGCGTCATCAAAGGCCGGTTGCTCTCATACCATGTCTATGTGGTGTGGGAGGTTAAAAATTCCTTGGGTCGGTAAAAGTGTAGGCTCGGGCTTTCTATCGACCAGCAGTGGAATGAGGAAGACCAGTCGTCTATGACTGAAATTTCCCCTGCTTAAACAACTAATGGATCAAAAAAAAAAAAAAAGTCATTGAGGCAACCTCCTACATCTCAGCAGAGGGCAGCGCAGGTCACGGGTTCGAAGCCACCGAGGGGGAACCCCGAGCCGAGCCTATTTAAAAAAGAGGGTAGTTGGGTGTGGTCAAACAAAGGTTACATGTTGGAGTAATCGGGCCGTGTGCCCGAGTGGCAGAACAAAGGCGTCCTTCTAAGTGTGCGGAATGGCATCCAGGGGTCAGCACTGGATTTGAAATTATGTGCCAATTCAGACAAGAAAGCCGGAGAGGGATATCAGTTTGGGAAATGGAGGTTTTATTCACATAACACTCTTATACAATCTTAGTCAATTTTAGGGTAGTTCTATGTCATAGTTAGTTAATTCATTGAGGCAACCTCCTACATCTCAGCAGAGGGCAGCCAGCACAGGTCATGGGTTTGAAGCCACTGAGGGGGAGCCCCGAGCCGAGCCAAACACAAAGCCAGGGCTCGGGGGGCGACCGAGGTTAGCCGGGAGGTAATTGGAGTGAATGTGTCTCACTCCCAGCTTCGAGGCCATTAGTGCCCTGAGGCCCATGTCATGGGCTGCGCACGCCCAGACCGCCCCCTTGCGAGATCGTGCAGTATGAACTAGCCCGGGGACAGCCACATCCTCCAGTGCTTCCCTGAGCGGTACCAGTAGGATGTCAGAGTGGTGATGACTGATGCGGTGCCTGAGGGCACCCGCAGGACAGTCCAGGCCCCACACTACAGCACCAGGCCCGGTGTGGTCACAGCGGTGAGCTGGGTGTCACCGGTACAACACAGGGGTTGCCCGAGCTCCTGCTCACACGTGTTTGGATGGGATGGAAGCTCCTTCGGCCTGGCCGATGTGGGTGCTGCTTTTGACATGGCTGATGCCGTGGATGCTGTGGGGGGCCCCCGTTGGCATCGCTTTGGCTTGGGTGACATGGGCGCGGGGGACGCCAGGGATGTGGTGATGACGTGGGTGACATTATGGACATGGGTGGCGTCGCGGGCGATGTCACTGACGTCACTGGCGTGGGCGACATGGGCAATGTTGTGGGCATGAGTGACTTGGGTGACTTGGGTGATGTGGGTGACATTGTGGACATGGGTGACATCACCGACGAGAGTGATGTGGGTGGCGTCATGGACATGGGTGATGCCGTTGGCATCATTTTGGCCCGGGCGACATGGACATGGGCAGCGCCATGGGCATGGTGACGTTGATGTGGGTGACGCCGCAGATGTGGGTGGCATTGCGGGTGATGTCATTGACGCCATGGGCACAGGCGCCATGGGTAACATCATGGGTGTGAGTGACATCATTGCCGAGAGTGGTGTGGGTGGCGCTATGGCCATGGGTGAGGTCTTGGCTGTGGGTGACACTGTGGACGCGGGTAACGTCATGGGCGTGAGTGACATGGGTGCCGTGGTTGACCTTGTTGACGTGGGTGACATCATTGCTGAGAGTGATGTGGGTGGCGCCATGGACTTGGGTGATGTCTTGGACATGGGTGATGCTGTGGACGTGGGCCACAACATGGTCATCGTGACCTCATGGACATGAGTGACGCGCGTGATGACTTTGGCGTGGTGACATCGCGGACGTTGCAGTATGTGCATGACTGGAGCAACGTGACTGTTAGTGTTACATAGTGCATTGATGGCGTGGGTGAGTGTTGACAGTAGCATGGTCACTGGCATGTTTAATTTGGCTGATATGGGCGATGTTGCTATGATGAGATATCAATGTCAATGTTCACACAGGAATCACGTCCCTGATGTTTATGGAGTCAGTGTCAGTGTGTGTGTGTTGGCCTAGCAGATGTCAAGTCGTCCATACCCACACAGACACCATGCGGCCAATATCCATAGACTCAGTGTCTGTATGTGCGTTGAACTAGCGGAGGTAAAGTATCGATGTCCACACAGGCACTAATCACCGATGCTTACGCAAATCTCAGATCACCGATGCTTACACAGATTTCTTCAATCGTGATGTTTACACAGCGGAAGGCCACTTGGCCATAGTGCAATGGGCAATAAATCACCCAGGTTTGCAGATTTGTGTGCACTAGGTTAGTTGTGTGATGCTGCTCAGGCCCAGCAGAGATACAGTCGCCAGTGTTTAGAACTGACATCAAATCACTACTGCTCACAGCCTCAGCGTCAGTATGTGTGCGGGCCTGACCTCTGTCATCTGTGGGTCTTTGTGTGATGGGACTTGGGCCGAGCGGCCTAAGAGATATTAAATCGCCGATGTTTATGTTTTCAGTTTCAGCAATATTAGCACTCTGCCCGCTGTCAGCGTTCACAGGTCACTGACATTGAGTCCGGCGGTGGAGGGGGTGTCAGTCAATGTTGTCGGGAGGAGGATTACTGGCTGGTGGGTAGCTGCTGGCTTTGGTCCAGCCACGCACTTCCTCCTTGGTGGAGACCGTTTTCATGACATTCGCACACCAGATGTGTGTCACATCTATGGGAGTCAGGTTCGGGTCCTTATAGTCCTCCCGTGTGGTGTAGCTGCCGCAGGTGGTGTCACGACAACACCGTCAACACCCGGATATGGGGCACATCCTAGATACAAGACTAACCCCACTCGTCCAGCAAGGCGAATGGCAACGTATTCTGTCATAATGTGGGTGCCTTGGATGGTATCACTAACGCACTGTCACTATGACCATATGGGGCATGTGGCGTCGCGTCGTGCATGCCGGAGGGTCGCGAACACCACATGTGTTGTTACTGCACAGTCACTCTTACATTTGTCCATTGTGTATGGGGTTTATGAACCCACAGATCTGAGGTAATAATTGTTATTTCGCACTGTAAACACCGGCCAACCAACCCAGCGTGGAACAGGGAGCAGAGTGCTTCGCCCCAGTGTCAGTCGGCCACTCACATCGGCGCAGAGCCGGTGAATGGGGGGTCTGACACCTGTCCAGTCCTCCCATAGCGGTGTAGTTACATCCTTGTGATCGATTGGCCACGACAACTGTATTCCCAGGTGGTGACCCATCCAATTATGATCAGACGAGAGCCGGTGGTTTAGACGTGATATGGCGGGCAGCAACGCCATAAACTATGCATGTTTAAATCATAAATATACTCGTTTGACTCGAAACGCCTCGAAACACAGAAATTATTTTGATGAACTTGTAAGAACCAGTCCAACAAGAATTTGTATCCTCTAGCGTTCTTGGGTTTTAACCCGACAATGGCGTCAGACCACAATAGCGAGAATCGAGCTGGTAAGGTCCGACAACACTAAACAATGGTGACTGTCAAATCTAGCGTCCCAGGGAATTCAATGGCCCAATGCCATTAATTCCATTACTATATTCCCAGGTGGTACTGATGCAAGTATGATCAGACGAGAGCCGGTGGTTTAAAGTGATATGGCGTTCAACAACGCCGTATACCAGCATATCTAATTCATAAGCCAGGGTGGACCCATCCAGTTATGATCAGTGGAGAGCCGGTTGTTTAACCGTGATATAGCGGTCAACACGCCGTACAACCACGCATGTTTAATTCATACAATATACCCGTTTAACTTGAAACACCACTAACACATTATTCGTTTGATGAACTTGTAAGAACCAAATCCCCCACAAATTTGTATCCTCCAGCATTCTTGGGTTTCAACACGACAATGACACTAATACAATAGCGATAATCGAGCCGGTAGGTCCGACAACAACAAAATGGTGACTGTCAAATCTAGCGTACCGGAAGATTCAACGGTTTAGCGCCGATTATTCTGTCACAAATTCTTCGTTTGATGAACTTGTAAGAAACAAATCTACATAAGAATTATATCCTCCAGCATTCTTGGGTTTTAACACGATAGTGACGCGTGTGCGTGTGTTCTTTTGTAGCCAGTGGATGAGGAGCCTCCCGTGTTAACAGTCGGGAATATGACCTGTCTAGAAGGAGGCAGTGTCACCCTCACAGCCACAATGCTGAATGTCTCTGACCCAGATACTGCACCTTTTGATGACCGTCAATGTGGCCATCACTGGGAACTAGTGATTTGTCATCTTCCTCGTAGCACTAGTGATTTAGTGATTTATCATCTTCCTCGTCATCCTCACCCTCCATGTTATATGACCATGGATCGCGGCATGCTCCGCCATCATGACCTACATAGGTCGAGTCCTCCTCCTCTGGTTGTTGCCATGCAGTGCATTCTTTTTCTTCCAGCGTTCTGAACCTACCCGCTCTCCGTCCACCTCTTTGCGTAACGTAATATTAAATGCATCACATTTTCATGCATAGGACATCTTCGGAAAAGGAGTCATGCATCTGCGGAAAGCAACGTTACAGTCAAACAAAGGTTACAGGTTGGAGGAACTGGTCCGAGTGCCCGAGTGGCGGAACAAAGGCATCCTTCTAAGTGTGCGGAATGGCATCCAAGGGTCAGCACCAGCTTTCCTGCTGAATTAACCACAATTTGAAATTATGCGCCAATGCGTTTATCGGAATATTTTACATATGTATATATACATATATATATATATATATACCTACAGTTGCATAGGCCGTGAATACAGCAATTTTCGAAACCAAAATACATATGTATATTTAAGTATATATATCCACCTTAGATATTGGCACACATACGCATTCAACCGTTGTTGCTCAAAAAAAGCCTGTGTCTATATTTTGACAAGCAGGCAAAAGTACTTCGGCATGTTTTAACTTCAAATATCTCAAAGTTAGCCAATTAAAATCAAAGTGACTTTGAAGTCAAGCTAGGTAGATTCTAATGGGTGCTGGAAACTCAAAGCCATCGGACATTCAGGTTGAATGAACAGTGGCGTTCTGCATACTACGGGTCGGTTTTGTATGCCGTCAGGCGCCTTTGAAGGTCAATTGAAATGACTTAGGTGTAAATGATTTGCCATAATTGTGTATGTTACCCAGTAAGATATATAATCTACACCGCGACCTCAGGACCAGACGAGATGGCCGAATGAGTTGAGCAACCGTCTCCCGTTTTTGGAGATCGGGAGATCCGAACCCATGGATCGGTTCGGACCCTCGACGAGTCAAACCAATGACTTAAAAATGTATGCTTGTTGCTTCCTAGCCAGGCACTCGGCATCATTAGGATAGGGCAAGGACTGCTTGGCTTGGTGTTAGGATAATGTGACTAAGTGGGATATCAGGTCATGGTGCTGGTGGCCTGGACTCCTAGTGAGGCAGCACTATAAAGGTGTCATGAGTGCATACTGTCACAAGTTTGTACCCGTCCTGATATGCCCTTAGATGTTGCTAGGATGTAAAACAACAACAAAAGCAACCGCAAGATCATAGGCATAGCGTAAGCACCCAGCACATTCAGTGACTAATATTGTAGCTAAGGTAAGCTAGTTCACTTCATACCGGTCGGTTTGGATGTTGTCACTTACAAGTCATCCTACCTACAACCAATCTTTGGGCGTAAAGTTAAGCTTCGATCCTCCCTACTTGATCTTAGTCAGTTATTGTTGCTACTAGTTCCTAGGATGGAGTGTCACAGGTAGGCCTTACAACCTAAAGATTAACCACAATTATCGATACATTTAGTAAGAGCATTGTTTTCAATAAAAAAATTCAATATCTCTGTAAGCTCTTAAATTGAATAAACTGTTGTGCACCTGTTAATAATTAACTCATGCGTAAAAAGAGACAAACAGAGAACATGGATTTAAAAAAATTTATGGAGAACATCTCGTATCATATCGTAACTCATTAATGTCTGGAGAACATATTCGATATTGTGTATCGTATCAAGCATCAATCATCGATCATTTGTCAAACATATCAGTATCATATCGGTAACAAGCAGCGAATATAAACAGTCAAATCATTATCAATGAATCAGGGCAACAGTCAAGGTAATTTCATAACGTTAATCATGACAGAAAATATATCATGTAGGAATGAATGAGCGAGAACAAAGCATCAGTCCTCAACCCAACATCTCATCGGGAGGCAGGGTGGGTGAAATGACTATCACGGTCAAGCGTCAGGGAAGAAGTGAGAGGAGCAAGGTGAGAGTGACATAAAAGTAGTCCAGTGTAAAGAAAGTAGTGCGCTCATACGCATTCGTAAATTATCCATGTTGAATCTCAACATGCGTAATTAACTCATGCGTAAAAAGAGACAAACGGAGAACATGGATTTAAAAAAATTAATGGAGAACATCTCATATCATATCGTAACTCATTAATGTCTGAAGAACATATTCGATATCGTGTATCGTATCAAGCATCAATCATCGATCATTTGTCAAACATATCAGCATCATATCGGTAACAAGCAGCAGTCAAATCATTATCAATGAATCAGGGCAATAGTCAAGGTAATTTCATATCGTTAATCATGACAGAAAATCTAGCATGTAGAAATGAATGAGCGAGAACAAAACATCAGCCCTCAACCCAACAAAATCCAGAGGGCTGAGGGTACTCGGGACACTATTAATGGTGACATATACGCCAACACCGCATCACTCTTCCAGGGACCGACTTCGCGAATAGCATCAAGTCTCAGACCCGCTGCGACACAAGCTTGAACCGCGCATGAAAGTGAAAACCACTGATCCACCTAAATACAAACACCTGAAGAATGAAATAGAAGATGAATGCAAAAAAGCTAAAGATGAATGGTGGAATAAGAAGTGTGAAGTAGTGGAACAACTTGAGTCTCAACATCGTTCAAGAGAGATGCACAAGAAAGTGAAAGAGATAACAGGTCAAGGATACAGACAGAGAAGCAGTAAATGTATCAAGAACAAAGACGGCAAAATGCTCTTTGAAGAAGATGAAATAAAGTCCAGATGGGAAGAATATGTAAACGAACTATACAATGATGACAGAGGGAACCCACCCACAATTGAGAAAGAAGATGGGAATATTATATTAGTATCAGAGGTTGAGAAGGCTATCAATGATCTAAAGTCAGGTAAGGCTCCTGGAAGTGACCAGATAACATCAGAAATGATAAAAGGACTAGATGAAGTGGGGATTCAAATCATTCATAAGCTAGTAAATGACATCTATGAGACTGGATTTATACCATTGAATATGAATGAATCCATATTTGTACGACTCCCAAAGAAGCTAAAACCAACATTGTGTACTGAGTACAGAACACTAAGCCTGATGAGTCATATGTTGAAGATGATCCTGAAAATAATTTTACTGAGAAACAGACAGAAAATTGAAGAACAAATCAGTAACGTACAAAGTGGGTTTATATCTGGAAGAGGTACACGTGAAGGGATTTTCAATATGAGAATGATTTGTGAACGTTATTGTGAAGTGAACCAGGATGTTTATGCCTGCTTTATTGACTATGAGAAGGCCTTCGACCGAGTCAATCATGAACTGTTAATCAAATGTTTACAAGATATTGGTGTCAATGGCAAAGACATTAAACTAATTGTGAACTTATACTGGACACAACGTGCATTTATAAAAATGGAGCAGGGCCTATCGGATGAAGTTATGATTAAACGAGGAGTTCGACAGGGGTGTGTATTGTCACCATGTCTATTTAACCTGTACACAGAGATGATTTTCAGACACATTGAAGATTGCAAGGGAGTGACAATAGGTGGCATGAATGTCAACAATCTTAGATATGCCGATGACAGTGTAATACTAGCAGACAGTGAGAAAAACCTACAAGATATAGTGAATAGAATCAATAAAGCTGGAATACTATTCAACATGAAGATGAATGCCAGGAAGACCAAAACAATGGTTATAAGTAAAAAGACAGATAAACCAAATGTCAATATAACCATAGATGGCACAAACATAGAACAAGTATCCGAATTCATATATCTCGGACAAAAGATTACAAATGATGGGAGATGTGAGGAAGAAATTAAAAGAAGGATAACAATAGCCCGAACAACATTCTCCAAAATGTATAGAGTGTTAACATCAAGTAAGATATTAATACAAACAAGGAAGCGTATTCTTCAGTGTTATGTGTGGTCTACTCTAATGTATGGGGCAGAGACATGGACAATCTCTAAGAAAATGTACAAACGTTTAGCAGCATTTGAGATGTGGACTTATCGAAGGATGATGAAAATATCATGGACAAAGAAGATCACCAACAAAGAAGTTCTCAGAAAAATTAAAAATAAGAAAAGCTTGTTTGCCACTATACAGACAAAGAAACTTATTTATTTTGGCCACATCATTCGTCAGAGTTCAATATACCGTACATTGTTGGAAGGGAAGGTGAATGGCAGCAGAGGGAGAGGGAGACCAAGAACATCATGGTTTACAAATATTTCACAGTGGACAGGCTTGAATTATTCACAGTCTATCAGAACAGCACAACATCGGGACAAGTGGAGAACCATTGCATCCAACCCTCGACTAGAGGACGGAACTATTGATTGATTGATACGCCAACACCGCATCACTCTTCCAGGGACCGACCTCGCGAATAGCATCAAGACTCAGACCCGCCGTGACACAAGCTTGAACCGCACCTCTCCGTAAGCTATGTAGAGTTAGGGAAGGAGATGGGCCAAACAGAGATGATGCTGTGAGAGTAAGGACTCTTGTTATCCTAGCAGCTGTTAGTGGTGTCCCATCAGGAAGTAAAAATGCAGGGGAGGCTGGGGACGGGAGAAAGTGTCTTACGTATTTCAACCAGGCTGCAACCGGGCAATAATCAGAGTGGGGAAGCGCGGGAAGAACATACAGTATCGGAGGTTCAGACTTATATCTAGTTTTCGATGACCTGATGGATACAGTCATCCCTTCATGAACAATAGTGATATCAGAGGTTAACAAAGTGTGAGGTCCAAGTGGGGCATTAACGGGCGAGGTCACATTGCTTTGGCGAGACAAAGTAAAGTAGGTGACCAGCAACGCCGCAATATACACTAAGGCTTGAGTTCCAGATAATCTACTATCGCCTTCAGCTCCTGCAGTGATAACGGATGGGCTCTCTGCGTTATATGACTGGAGCTCTTCTAGACACCCTTCTTAAGCAAAGTGACAGGATATGCATTAAATGGAGACGGGTCACCACCAAACGCCTCCACACACGTCTTAGCACCACTCAAGTAATTAGCCACAGCACCAGCTGACTTCAAACGAGATGTCAGGAACACAACATACGCTAGCACATCGTAGATAGTCGGCTTCCACGGGTTAACCTGGTGCCTGCCGCAGAAAGTCTTGTAGCACTGTAGATAAAGGGCTTTATTTCTCCATGTGCCTCTGGAGAGAGCAGTAGAGAAAGCAGATACAAACTCGAGATGCTCTGTCATGGTGTAGGCTGGAAGATAGAAGCAAAAAATATTGACTATCTTCCAGTATATCATGCAAACTCACAACGAAAAATCAATATTCTTTAATGAGAAGACTACCACTACTTCAGTCAAATTACGCTTCTCGCATTCTTGCCTCGCATCGTCTTTTGCCTTAACATTCTTGTGGGATCTACTCAGATTATCTGCCAATATCAACGCTTTCCCCTCCTTATGAAGAATAGTTATGGAACAGCTCTGTGTCGCCGCTATCAACCAGATTTGCCTCGCAAATGAACACAAGATCGGGTCCCTTCCTGCTCCAGACTGTAGCACTTGCTGAGAGACAAGATTATCAGTATTAATTACAATATTATAATTACGAGGGTGTTCTGGCATAAGAAACAAGAGCGCATTGACTAAGTTAAACACCTCTAGCTGATTTATAAACTTCAGTGACTGAACCACTTCATTGGGAAACTGCTGAGCATAGAACGCTACCGGGGAAAAGGCACCTCCAGCCTCCAAAGTCGAATCACACTCTATCACCCAGTCTAAAACCGGCTTCAACGGGAGCAACACTCTTTCATTGAACTTGGAAGCAAATTTCAGAAACCAGTCCAGATCCTTTAGGATTTCATCCGAAAAAGGATGCTTCCCAGCATTAGAAGCGCTCCTTATCGCCGCCAGCGCCCTGTTCATGAAGGCTCTAGCCGGCTTCACGCACTTTGTTACGTGCTGCAACTTGCCAGCCAAGCTCTGCAATTGCTTTTTAGATGCTACCACCTTCTCTTTCCATGCAAACCACTCATCCAAGACCTCTCCTAACTTCTCAGCCGGAATCGTTACCGTCATCTCAGACGCATCTATTAAGAAACCCAGCCACACAAGTTTAGGAACCGGCGGAGAGCACTTCTTCGAAGCCAAAACTAAACCAAGTCTAGCTACCAGCTCATGAAAGACAGTATACACTCTAATGGCCCTCCGTTCAGATCGTTCAACACCAACAAAATCATCTAAGTAACAAAGACAGAAGAAGCCTTTCTGCCTCATCAGCCACACCACTGCACGAGTAGTCCTCGCACAAGCCAGCGCAGAAGTCCGACAACCGAACGGTGGGGCTATATCGATGTAATAGCTATCATCAAGCATAATTCCCAATAATGGCACAGACAGTGGACACACTCTAAGCTGCCTATAAGCTCTAGCTAAGTCCGCCACCCACAAGAATGAGCTCGGACCTGATGTTATTAACCGATCAGAGAGAGTAGTTATGGAGGGAAGTGAAAACGAGAACGGTCTACCTTGATAAAATCCTTTCTTTATACCTGAGTTCACACTCTCACCTAACGGAAAACTCATATCTATTATCACCCTCCTCTCGACCGAGTCCTTCTTTGGCCTAGTCATCATTGGACTAAACTGTACCCAAGGCCTAAAAGGCAAGCCCTGAAACGGACCGAGCATAGCACCAAAACCACACTCTTTTTCCACAAATGGAGCAACATGCTCTTTTAACTCATCATGACGCGCATGATTTTTAAGGGTAGGAGTAGGAGGGAAATTCGCTGTATAATCTAACGGCCATTCAAATTCCAGATGGTCAACCAAGAAAATGTCTGGGTAATCCACCAGCATTGATCGCCAATTCTTTATATTCAATGCAGAGGGAACTGGGACTCTCGCTTCAATATAATTAGGAAGGCCAGTAGATCTAACAATGTTAAATATGTTAACATAATGCTCACAGCCCACCCACACATTAATATTAGCAACAGGCCAAAACGAGAGAAGCGATGTCTTATACTCTATGGGACCAGGAGGCGCATATATGCCTCTACCGCCAAACCAGGTTCAGGATCATCTAGAAACACAAAACCTGCATCAAAACAATCAAAAAGAAACTCAACCGGCATATCAACATCATCAAACAATATATCAGGATCATCATTCTCAACACATGGCAAACTTTTAACTACAACAGGGTCTGTAAACAAATCAGTAGAAGGTAGAGAAGAGAGAGAATTAATATCTTGAACCACATCTAAGTTATCAATTAAATCTCTCGTGAATACAGCACTGTCCGTGTGACCTCGCAGCCTAGACAATGGGGTCGAATCGAGAGCCGTGCCAACGCCCGGCAGTAGGTCAGCCAGCTGATCGCGAGCCACCGACCCGACGCCCTTCAATGCCGACACTGCTGAGTGCCCCGCGACGACATCAACAGCAGTGCCGCCCAGCCCAGCGGTTGACCGATTCAGCACAGGCCGCTCTGACGCACGCCCCATAGACTCAACTTCACTCACTTCCGATCGTGCCGCAGACGACACAGTAGCCGCTTTCTTATCCAGGAACCTCCGCTTCTTCAAGCAGTCCTGCTCATGGTGAGGAAGCAGCCGCTTATAGCGCAACGCACACCATGCACACATGTGAATATAACACGCCGGCAGCTCCCCATGAGACACACGGATCACCCCAATTCCACTTATGACACGGCCTCCCATTCACCTCCTTCGAGTAGTCGTCTCTTGGGTTAATCGGTTGACCAGCCGGCTGAATGGAGACTGCCGCCCCCGCCCCTTGTACAGCAGCCACTCACGCAGTCGCTTGCCTTGGCTGCACCTGCTGCCCCGCATACTGATGATACACAACTTGCGACTGCTTCATCATAGCCGAACACACGTCACGCTGCAAATCCTTAATTGCCGTTTCACCTTTCCAACCTGCCTTCAGTATTCCATCCGCAATCCTCTTAAACACTTTCTCCGACCATCGGCGACACGTAGGCCAATCCCACATCTCAGCCATCTCTGCTATGTCCTCCTCATGCTGGGACAATGCCGGAAGCCAAGCGGGAGGGACAGACGGATGCATCGCTAGCCGTTTTAACGCGCCAAAATACTCCGGCCACGATGCCTCACGCATTGCTATTTGTCTACAGCCATCCCCCCGAGTAATAAACAAGTGTGGTTGCAACGAAATACCTGCCAGTTTCTTGAACTTGGCTGACCCGTCCAACAGCAACTCCGCTAGCGCCGAGGCTGTTTGCTGTGCGTGCGCTGTTGGAGTCAACACAGGCGGGGTTGACACAGGTACTGTCACACACTCAGGAACCGACACCGTTTGCACTGTGGGCGGAGCCTCTGCCATCACCGCCTCCGCCCCTCCTGAAAGCCGCACCTGTACCGGCAAGACAGCAGGTACCACAGGCGGAGCTCGTACTTGCTGTTCCACTCTAGCTTCAACGAACGGAATTCGTCCTGGGAACACCACCGGAGACCTTGGAGGAGAAACACTGGCCGTTACTTGACCCCTTGCACCCTGTGTAGCTGCCACCGCCCTTTCCAAATCTTCCACTCTTACCGCCAACTGCCTGTTCCAAACCAAAACCTCCCTTTGCATCTCGTACAGAGTCATTGAATCCGGGTCAGGAAAATCTGGTACTGCCGAAGTTGACGGCACCGGCTCAGACCCCGCTACCGGTATCACACGTGTCGGAGCTGGAGGCGTCCCCAGCCTGGCAACAGCCTTTGACACTCTCCCACTCTTCCGTACCTTCCTCCGTATCACCACAGAAGAGTCGCATAACGGACATTCTGAGCTACCTTCCTTCTTCTTCCTCGGTGGCATTTCACAAACACAGTTGACAGCCAAGAGGAACGTTATGAAATGACTATCACGGTCAAGCATCAGGGAAGAAGTGAGAGGAGCAAGGTGAGAGTGACATACTAGTAGTCCAGTGTAAAGAAAGTAGTGTGCTCATACGCATTCGTAAATTACCCATGTTGAATCTCAACATGCGTGATGTGCTGTAGATTATGTGTACACACTGAATGGTCTAATGCATCTTCACTTTCATGTCCACGTTGAGCAAAGAATATAGAGCGATTAATAAATATAAAAATAATCTACTTTTTATATTTTTGTTGGACAATTGAACTAATGAATATATTTTTTCTTTAGAGCTACTGACAGCAGAAGGGAAGCTGTAGGTGGAAATCCCCTATAAGACCTTTTCCACAGAACATTCTGCACACTGAGCTGCTACCAACAACGATAGTTCTTCCATGTCCATCATAGGGCAGGTTGGTAGTGGAAATCGAAATCGAGTATTTGAACATTATGGAGTTAAAATTGCGTATTTCGTTGGTTTGGAATTTGACTTTGGAGATATTTAAAGTGTCATTACATTTCACATCCATTTCAAAATTCAGACACGGGAGAGGTCAAAAGAACAGCTTCTACTACATTGACACAATATACACCAACAAAGGCTTAATAAGTGCACTAGTATGTGCATTGGATATGTCGGACCAAATCTAGGTAAGTGATTTGCTTTATAACAATTGTTGATTTCATCAGACTATGCAGCTTTAAATTAATGGCTGATTGGATTCATCCCGACTTAGATTAGGTGTTGAAAGTATATGTCCAGCTGAGAAGTTGCCTGAATAAATCAGTACTATGCTCCGACTTCGTTATTGTGGATACATTAGCATGATTAGTTGATTAAGCAGGGTAAATTTAAGAAATTTCAGCCGCAGACAATTGGTCTTCCTCATTCCACTAATCCTTGCCCAAACCTAGTAATGTCGAATGCCAGTCTAGGTAGTGACAAGTGTACATTTGTATGTCATTGGTTTGACTCAGTCATACTTTAATACATGTTGTAGATTCATTAGATGCACTAGACAATCTACCAGTCATACTTTAATACATGTTTGTAGATTCATAAGATGCACTAGATAATCCACCAGTCATACTTTAATACATGTTTGTAGATTCATAAGATGCACTAGATAATCCACCAGTCATACTTTAATACATGTTTGTAGATTCATAAGATGCACTAGATAATCCACCAGTCATACTTTAATACATGTTTGTAGATTCATAAGATGCACTAGATAATCCACCAGTCATACTTTAATACATGTTTGTAGATTCATTAGATGCACTAGATAATCCACCAGTCATACTTTAATACATGTCTGTAGATTCATAAGATGCACTAGACAATCTACCAGTCATACTTTAATACATGTTTGTAGATTCATTAGATGCACTAGACAATCTACCAGTCATACTTTAATACATGTTTGTAGATTCATTAGATGCACTAGACAATCTACCAGTCATACTTTAATAAATGCTTGTAGATTCATAAGATGCACTAGATAATCCACCAGTCATACTTTAATACATGTCTGTAGATTCATTAGATGCACTAGATAATCCACCAGTCATACTTTAATACATGCTTGTAGATTCATAAGATGTACTAGATAATCCACCAGTCATACTTTAATACATGTCTGTAGATTCATTAGATGCACTAGACAATCTACCAGTCATACTTTAATACATGTTTGTAGATTCATTAGATGCACTAGATAATCCACCAGTCATACTTTAATACATGTTTCTAGATTCATAAAATGCACTAGACAATCTATCAGTCATACTTTAATACATGTTTCTAGATTCATAAGATGCACTAGACAATCTGCCAGTCTAACTTTAATACATATTTGTAGATTCATAAGATGCACTAGATAATCCACCAGTCATACTTTAATACATGTTTGTAGATTCATTAGATGCACTAGACAATCTACCAGTCATACTTTAATACATGTTTGTAGATTCATTAGATGCACTAGATAATCCACCAGTCATACTTTAATACATGTTTGTAGATTCATAAGATGCACTAGATAATCCACCAGTCATACTTTAATGCATGTTTGTAGATTCATAAGATGCACTAGATAATCCACCAGTCATACTTTAATACATGCTTGTAGATTCATAAGATGCACTAGATAATCCACCAGTCATACTTTAATATATGTCTGTAGATTCATTAGATGCACTAGACAATCTACCAGTCATACTTTAATACATGTTTGTAGATTCATTAGATGCACTAGACAATCTACCAGTCATACTTTAATACATGTCTGTAGATTCATAGGATGCACTAGATAATCCACCAGTCATACTTTAATACATGTTTCTAGATTCATAAAATGCACTAGACAATCTATCAGTCATACTTTAATACATGTTTCTAGATTCATAAGATGCACTAGACAATCTGCCAGTCATACTTTAATACATATTTGTAGATTCATAAGATGCACTAGATAATCCACCAGTCATACTTTAATACATGTCTGTAGATTCATTAGATGCACTAGACAATCTACCAGTCATACTTTAATACATGTCTGTAGATTCATAAGATGCACTAGATAATCCACCAGTCATACTTTAATACATGTTTGTAGATTCATTAGATGCACTAGACAATCCACCAGTCATACTTTAATACATGTCTGTAGATTCATTAGATGCACTAGACAATCTACCAGTCATACTTTAATACATGTCTGTAGATTCATAAGATGCACTAGATAATCCACCAGTCATACTTTAATACATGTCTGTAGATTCATTAGATGCACTAGACAATCTACCAGTCATACTTTAATACATGTCTGTAGATTCATAAGATGCACTAGATAATCCACCAGCCGTAATTCAACTTGGTCCTGTATAGTATGAAAGTACAACGCCTGAACACTTTGACTTCTGGATACTGAATGGTTTATTCACGGCCTAGGGCACGCTTGACCCGCCGGCTAAACTTTCCATGATGTGATCTCACTAGCATATACCTTTGTCTCAAACTCTGCATCTCGTTAACATATATTAGCCACACACCTGTACGTCTATTACGCATATATCACATCCCCCCCTCAAAGTATTTCTGAAACATAAAATGTTTCAAAATAACCATGACGAAACACACACAATATACAATCAAATATATGTGTACTTAACTCAAACACAAGTCCTTGCAAACGTCTGAGTGCTCAATGCACTGAAGTCCTCACTGTCCGGCCATAATGCCTGACGTCATAAAGTGTTCATCATATATTCTATAATAATGAAAATAGCTGAAAACAAACTTAATCCTACATGCACATGTTACATGTGTACACACTCCATCTACACTGACCTCCTACAGGTCTAACCTGCTCGCCGGCCTTATCAGCCGACCTGACCTACTTAGATTAGCCGCACTGTTTACATTCGGCACTGACGCTGACCCAGTTTGCATCTGCCCGACCAGCTCGGGTCGCCCCCCCCCATAGGCACCCTGATAATCTGCACCCGATTACGATATAACATATTACCTGACTCGTTCAAAATCTGATATTCTCTCCCAGAAACTCCAGTCCGTCCCAAGATAACCCCTCTCTTCCATTCCCCAGCATGATTTTTGTACTTTATATTATCTCCAACTTTCATAGGCTTGTGCGGCTTACCACACTTCCGGTCATGAAACGCTTTCTGACTTCGCTGCCGTTTGGCTGTCTGGCATCTGTTTGGATTTTGCGTTTGCGTTTCGGGCACCAACATTTCCTCCGCCATAGGCAACCTGCCCCTCAACCTCCTGCTCATGAGCAGCTGCACAGGAGCATTTAGGACGGGCAACAGAGTATTACGATAATTTAGCAAAGCTAACTGAAAATCAGACCCAGTCTTCTCGCACTTCTTTAACATGTCCTTGACTGTCTGCACAAACTGTTCTACCTGCCCGTTGCTATGAGGATACTGTGGACTGGAATACACGGCCTTAAACCCATAGTGTAGCGCAAACTCCCTATACTCATGGCTCTTAACCTGTGGACCGTTGTCTGACACGACCTGACTAGGAAAACCGTGTCTTGCAAAATTGTCCTTCAACGCTTCAATAACAGTGACAGACGACGTATCGCCCAACAGCGTCACCTCTGGATACTTGGTGTAGTAATCTACAGTTATCAGGTAATTCTTATGATTTAACTCAAACAAATCGGCACCAAATTTTTCATATGGTTGATAGGCGATCGGGTGATTTATCAACGGCTCGTTATGCAAATTTTTCCGGTTGTTTTGGCAAGTGTCACACCGACTGACCTTATCTTCAATTTGCTTGTTCATATTCGGCCAAAGCATACAGTCCCATGCTAATTGCTTGGACTTTGTCACACCTAAGTGTGTCTCATGTAACACCTCTATCATTTCACCATGAAGACCCGGAGGAACCACCACCCGATTGCCGTTCATTACAAGATTGTTTTCTATCGTTAACTCGTGTTTGTATGGGATGCATTGTCTCAGACACGGTGGTGTCTGTATGGTGTAGTGTTCCACCCATCTTCAATGTGTGATATCAACATGGACATGGATACATCCTTCTCATACTTGTTGACAATCTTACTCAACAAACTCGACGACTGCATGTCCACAGTGGCAACGCAGAACGTGTCATCAAACAGGCTATCATGACCTACTTTGGCGCTATGCGCCCTGGACAACGTGTCTGCAAAAAACATCAAAGAACCCTTCACATGACATAGCTGAATATTGTAATTTTGCAATCGCATTCGCATCCTCTGCATTTTAGCCGAAAGTTTATGAATTGGCTTCTGCATTATCACCACCAATGGCTTGTGGTCCGTTTGAATTTGAACTTCTTTGCCAAAGATATACTCATGAAACCTCTGGCATCCGAAACATATGGTGAGCATTTCTTTCTCTATAGTGGCATAACCACACTGCGCTGAGTTAAGCGCATGAGATGCGAGTGCGATCGGTTTGTCATCTTGCATCCACACGGCATCTACCTGAATCACAATGGGTTTCTTAACATTGTAATACGACAACACAGGAGCAGTTCTTAACGTCTCCTTCAATTTATGAAACGCACCCTGCTGTTCGGCTTGCCAGTGCCATGCCACATCCTTATCTAGGAGCTTGCGTAGTGGTTTGGCTATCTCGGACATGTTGGGTATAAACTCGTGTACATATTCAACCATGCCTAGGAACCTCTGGAAGCCTTGCTTGTGATGCGGCTCTGGCATGTCAACTATTGCTTGTATTTTGTCTGGATCAGGCTTCACACCCTGCTGGGGAAGTTGATGACCAACATATTTCACTGTAGTTTTACATAACAAAGATTTAGCATCGTTTAACTTCAGATTAACTGACCTAGCTCGGTCCAACACAGCTCAGAGCCACTCGTTGTGCTCCTCAACTGTTGACGCATATACCAAAATATCGTCCGTGACTATCCCGATACCGGGTATATCACCCATGACATGGTGCATTTCCTGAATAAAAATGTCACCGGCTATTTTGATGCCAAAAGGCAAGCGGGTGTACCTGTACCAGCCCCACCGAGTATTGAACGTGCACAAACGTGAACTTTCGTCATCTAATTCTATTTGCCAATACCCTGTCTTTGCATCCAAAACTGAAAAATACTTTGCATCTGCTGTTTTGGCAATAATTTTGTCAATCGTTTTGGTAGGAAAAGGCCCTCTCTTTATCACCTTGTTCAACTTAGTTGGATCCAGACAAATCCTAATCTTGTTTTTTTTTGTTACGGTAGTTATAGAATTAACCCACTCGGTAGGTTCATCCTGTTCAACTATGACACCTAACTCAACCATGTGATCAAGCTCACTTCGTACCTTAGTCTGAATGGCAAACGGAATCTGCCTAGGCAGATCAATGACAGGTTGCACAGATTTATCGACATGAATGATAGCATTTGCCTTGATCAACCCCAAACCCTGAAACACATCTTTGTATTCGCTTACCAGCTTCTCCGCCCCAGCGCTGGAACTGTTCGTCGGCTCAGAAATGTTCGTCGGCACAGCGCAGTGCACCTCATCCACCCGCACCAGCAGGTTCAATGTCACACAAGCTTGCTTGCCCAAAATAGGCGACAATCCGGTACCACTTGGAACTTGAGCACCCTGTCGTTGACGCCCAGCAGTGCCTCCCCATGAGGACTGATCCGATGACCCAAGAACGTCACCAATGAACACCTGGTGTTTGTCAGCCACCCCGGAGCAACTCTGTCGAAGACGTACCTCGGCAGCACGTTCACCTCCGACCTGGTCTCGAGCTTGAACTTGACAGGACAACCGTTCACCCGAACGATCGCGTGCCACAGCTCGGCATCCTGACCGGCACCGCGGTCAACGGCACCGATGAACAGATCCGTTGCCAGTACATTGACCTCCGCCAGATCCGGGTCTTGCTCAGCATTGTGAGGGTCGGGCTCTTCCATGGTAAGTTTGTTGACCCTGCCCAGTCTGCTCCTACAGACCTTACCGAAGTGCCCGATCTTCTTGCAGGCTATGCAAGCCTTTCCTTTCGCTGGGCAAACTCCCCGGCGGTGTTCATATCCACAGTTCTGGCAGTGGATCTTGAACTCTCCTGCACCGGCGCTGCCAGCATTCCAAGATGGCGATTTCCAAGATGGCCGAACCGCCGGTGCACCGGTACGCGCATTAGCATAATGCGCGTACCGGTGCACCGTCAACCTCTGAAATCAATCTCCTTACTTTCCACGTCTGATTTGGTGTCCTCCAACAGATCTGAACTAAATTCACTCATTTCACACATACTAACACATTTTCCCAATGTTAACTCCATAGTTTGAAGCACCTTGTTCTGTAAACTCACATTCTTTATGCCAGCCACTATCCTATCGCGCAACAACGACTCCTCCACCGTACCATATTCACAATCCTTCACTTTTTCTCTCAACGCCGTTATGTACGTAGCCATATTTTCTGTAGCCTGATTATGTGAATTAAACATATACTGTGTGATAATGAGACTGCATTTACCGACACAGTAAATCCGAAATGCTTCCGTAAGCAGCACGATCTTATCTTGATCAGCGAGACCGATATCCATATTGGCGAAAACCTTTTGAGCCTCCTCACCAGCAACGTGAAGAAACATGCAGCATTGCACTCGTTCTGTCTTCAATGCAACACCTGCCACAGTAGCGTATATATCATATGCTCTGATCCATGTTTTCCAGTTCGATCTCACGTTGTGGCTGAGGACAAGCTGACCAGGGAGCCGCAAACCCGGCAACGTATTAGCGGGTGGCATTCTTCCTCATCTGACACCATGTGAAAGTACAATGTCTGAACACTTTGACTTCTGGATACTGAATGGTTTATTCACGGCCTAGGGCATGCTTGACCCGCCGGCTAAACTTTCCATGACGTCATCTCATTAGCATATACCTTTGTCTCAAACTCTGCATCTCATTAACATATATTAGCCACACACCTGTACGTCTATTACGCTTATATCACATATAGGTTAATAAGGTGACTACTGTAACTTGTAAGTCTCCAGGTATAATGGCAAAGCATGACGCAATATAACATAAGCGGCAATTTTACCTCAATGCATTTATATATTCTATGCTATTAATGCCAATCACCAAACTAGTTATAGTGACAAGTACCAAGGTTTAAGTCATCGGTTTGACTCAGGCGTTTTTAAAAATCCTATGAGCTGCACCAGAGGAAGTTTGTGTTTAAGCATTCAGTCATGCCGTCTGGGTCCATGTTTATTTGTGAACTAGATTCCAATGCCTATTAGTATTAGTGGTCATGTGTTGCTTTGAGACAGGATCCCTTCTGCTGGCTAAGTTACCACCATCTGACGGAACCAGCAGGTAGTTCCACGGTAAGTGACAAAATCGCCATGCACATGAGAAATAAGAAAAGAAGAGGCTCAATGTTAACATACATATAAATGGGATGAGCCGAACGTACATGAGAAATAAGAAAAAAGATGTAAACGTATAGAAATGATATTCACGGTAAGCACAGCAGCAATTAATTAAATGCATGGACTAAGTAAATACAGCCCTAAAAATAGGACCTGTAATTACTGCTTATTGTATGAGGGGACCGGCTCCAGGCTGCAAGTAGGTGGTGGGTGATGTTTGCATTTGCGTGGCTGGTGTTTGCATATGGGTGGTGGTGCTGAGTCCCAACTTTAGTCCCAATGTTAACATACATATAAATGGGATGAGCTGTATGTACATGAGAAATAAGAAACAAGAGGCCCAATTTTAACATACATATAAATGGAATGAGCCGAATGTACATGAGAAATAAGAAACAAGAAGCCCAATTCTAACATAGACATAAATCTGATGAGCTGTATGTATATGAGAAATAAGAAACAAGAGGCACAATTTTAACATACATATAAATGGAATGAGCCGAATGTACATGAGAAATAAGAAACAAGAGGCCCAATTCTAACATAGACATAAATGTGATGAGCTGTATGTACATGAGAAATAAGAAACAAGAGGCACAATTTTAACATACATATATACGGGATGAGCCGAATGTACTTTTTTTTTGGTTCATTTTTTTAATTGATACAGTATTTATTCTGCCCATAGCGTGTAAGCTCCCACGAGGGTGCTTGTTTTCAATGCTGGACAGCTGTGAGGAATGTTATCGTGTATGTCCCGGTTCCGGTTCCGGGTTGGTATCCGGGACATCCACCAGTATTTATTTAAGTCATTAGTACCTATGTTTGTTCTTTTGTTTTTTTTCTGCTGGGTATAACTTCCTATCATATATCTAATATCATAGCCTAGTATGTACATCTAGTGAGATGGTAATAGGCTTGTGGATGAGGATGTGTTCCCAGAATTTGTTTGTTTGTTTTGTTTGCAGCTTTCCTTTCACTTGCCCTGTCCCTAGTTAGTGCCTAGATGTTCCAGAACACATCCGTACTCTTCAGGACTGTGACCAGGTAGGTCGGCTGTGGTGTTAGATTGTAAATCATAGTTCTAACGGCATTGTCCCTGACTTTTGGTTGTACCACCTTCCTTTCACCTGTGCCCTGTCCCTAGTTGGTACCCGGGTGTGCTAGAACACACCCGTACCCTTCGGGACGGCGACCTGGCGGCAGGTTGTGGTATTTTCTCATGACATAGTGTATTATAGGTTCAGTTTGGTGAGCATGGTTGGTATGTCCAAACCTTTCGTGATTTGTGCCAGAACACATACCAAGGTGGACTATGACCTTATTTCTTCTGACCCTCCCAGTACTCCAGATGGCTGTGTATTTATAGGTTTGATGTGCACCCTCTTCCATGGTCTGTCCTTGGCATGTGTGTACTTTCACAGTTTGCCTTGACTGCGCCCGGTCATGTTTTATTTGTTGCCCATATGATAGTGTATGGTTTTTATTTGTTCTTTTTTAGGAATTATTTATAGGGCTCCAGTTTCTTGATTGCTCTGACTGGAGGTGGTTGCTTGTTCCAGGCTTGCACGGCCATGACTAACACATTTCTCTCATGTATTATATTAATGCTTATGGTTTCTTTTAGCACTGGTACACCTGTATGTCTAGTGTTTCTACCAGCAGTCACTGTGAGACCTTGTTGTGTTGTGTAGTGGTGTGCAAGTAGCTTGAGGTGTAGTTCTTTTCTATTTGTTAGTAGTTTTGTGTTGCATTTAATGTGGAGTTCCATTGTTGGGAATCTTTTGTGGACCTGGAGGCATACCTTTAGTGCTCTGTTCTGTAGCACTTGTAATTAAATTGAGAGATAAGAAACAAGGGCTCAATTTTAACATACATATAAATGGGATGAGCTGAATGTATATGAGAAATAAGAAACAAGAGGCTCAATTCTAAAATATACATAAAAATGGCATGAGCCATATGTACACGAGAAATAAGAAACAAGAGGCCCAATTTTAACATACATATACATGGGATGAGCTGTATGTACATCAGAAATAACGAACAAGAGGCCCAATTTTAACATACATATACATGAGATGAGTCAGATGTACATGAGAAATAAGAAACAGGGGCTCAAATTTAACATACATATAAATGGGATGAGCCGAATGAGTTGAGCGCCTGCTTCCCTTTTGGCAGGTTATCGAATTTGAAACCTTTCTCAAGTCAAACCACTGACTTACAAAGTAATACTTCTCACTACCAAGACAGGTGCTCTACGTGAATAACATATGCCAAGGGGCAGTCAAGTGAGGAAGACTAATGGTCTGCAATTGAAATGTCCCCCACTTAATCAACGAATGTGCAAAAGAGCTAATACAAACAAATATATATATTAATTGACTTACATGGAAGAAGCGAATGAAAATGGAGGTTGTATACATTGAAATTGGCTTGACAAGAATGTGAGGACGCAATGATTTCAAATAGGCCTCAATCTTTGGCTTCAATCGATTTGAGGTGCATGGACCACCCAGACTAGTACACGATGTTCCTCTATATACGCACGTGAAAACACAACCACACAACCACGTTTGAACCAGCGTATTTTTGAGGCTACAGGAACAGGTAACGTTGTACTAACTTGTTGTTCATAGGTCGCAAAGAACTCCCCGTCCTTCATACTGTGTGTCTATGAGTGAGTCCGCGCACCACGTGACCTTCCCTGTCGGTCACGTGTCCTGTGTGTGCGCGTGTGTTGCTCAATGCCTGCGTTCTGCGCACTGCTCTTTATGCACATCCTCCTATCCCATAGTTCCACAGTCCATACGCACATGCGTAGTAACTGCGCACGCATGCACCGGGAAATGGTGGAGCTGACCTCCACGTGGCCGGCCCACGTGACTTCGGGGTTCAATACTCTTGACCTTGGGGAGCATGTTGAATGGTGTTGGGTGTAGGGAGCACGTCTCCGGGGAGAGGGGAGTGAGTGTGTGTGGTGGGAAGGGGGACTGGTCAGAGGGGCTCGGTGCGTCTTGAATGCCTCTGTGTATGTTGGTTCCTCCAGTGATCCGCTCGGCGGAGTGGTTCATTTATTAAAGGGGGACGTGGATGGGTCGACTGCTTCTGTGTGCCGAGTTGAGTAGTTACACCTCAAGGCGGCCTGACTCATTGATCGGAGGGCGATCTGCCACCGACACGAGATGTGGACGAGGGGGGTGGTGGGTGCGGGGGTGGGTGCAGGGTGGTGGGTGCGGGGTGGGTGATGGGGTGGGTGCGGGGGTGGGTGCGCGGGGTGTGGATGCAGGGGTGGTGCGGGTGGTGGATGCGTGGGTGGGTGCGGGTGGGGATGCGGGGTGGGTGCGGGGTGGTGGATGCGGGTGGGTGATGGGTGAGTGTGGGGGTGGGTGATGGGTGGGTGCGGGGGGTGCGGGGGTGGATGCAGGGGTGGGTGCGGTGGTGGATGCAGGGGTGCGGGGTGGTGGATGCGGGGGTGGGTGATGGGGTGAGTGTCGGGTGGGTGGGTGGTGCGGGGGTGGGTGCGGGGTGGTGGATGCAGGGGTGGGTGATGGGTGGGGGTGGGGTGGGTGATGGGGGGTGGTGCGGGTGGTGGATGCGGGTGAGTGTGGGGGGGGTGATGGGTGGGTGCGGGTGTGGATGCAGGGGTGGTGCGGGGTGGTGGATGCGGGGGTGGGTGATGGGGTGAGTGTGGGTGTGGTGATGGGTGGGTGCGGGGTGGTGGGTGCGGGTGGTGGCTGCCAGGGTGGGTGCGGGTGGTGGATGCGGGGTGGGTGGGTGGGGGGTGCGAGGGTGGTGGGCGGGGTGATGGGTGCGGGTGGTGGATGCAGGGGGGCGATGGGGTGGGTGCGGGGTGGTGGATGCGGGGTGGTGATGGGTGGGTGCGGGTGCGGGTGGTGGGTGACGGGGGGGGGGGGGGTGACCGGGGGGGGGGGGTGGGGGTGGGTGCGGGTGGTGGGTGTTGGGTGCGGGTGGTGGCTGCCAGGGGGGATGGGGTGGTGCGGGGGTAGGTGCGGAGGGTGGGTGCGGGGGTGGGTGATGGGGTGGTGCGGGGGGTGGGTGCGGGGGTGGTACGGGGGTGGGTGCGGGCTGGTGGAAGCGGGGAGTGGGTGATGGGGTGGGTGATGCGGTGGGTGCGGGGGTGGGTGCGGCGGTGTGGGGAGGGTGGGTGATGGGGTGGGTGCGGGGTGCGTGCGGAGGTGGGTGCGGGGGTGGGTGATGGGGTGGGCGGGGGTGGGTGTGGTGCGAGTTAGTGGGTGCTGGGGGTGGGTGGGGAGGGTGAGTGATGGGGTGGGTGATGCGGTGGGTGCGGGGGTGGGTGCGGGGGTGGGTGGGGAGGGTGGGTGATGGGGTGGGTGCGGGGGTGGGTGCGGGGGTGGGTGCGGGGGGTGGGTGCGGGGTGTGGGTGTGGAGGGTGGGTGCGGAGGGTGGGTGCGGGGGTGTGTGATGGGTGGGTGCGGGGGGTGGGTGTGGGTGCGAGTTAGTGGGTGCTGGGGGTGGGAGGGAGTGGAAGAAGAAGGAGAGGGTGGTAGGAATGACGGGGAGAAGATTGATGCGTAGGACTTGTACAATATGCAAATGGGGATGTGGGACGAGGAAGCGGGGAGGGCTTGAAGACCGAGATATGAAGGAGTTGGAGGAGGGGACGTTAGGGATGGGAGGTTTACAGAGACATAGGCAGATGGAGGGGGAGCGCGAAATAACGAACATTGTTGGTGAGGGAGAAGGAGAGGAAAGCGGGGAAGAGAGAAAGTGCGAAAGGAAGATGGTAAGGGAGAGGGAGAGCTAGAGGGAGAGGGGGAAGAGAGCGAGTGAATGAATGAGGGAGAGGGGGAAGAGAGGGAGAGGTTGATGGTGAGGAGAGGGCTGCGTTGTCCTTCAAGGCGATCTAGTTCGTGGTTGCGCCCCGCACTATTTTCCTTGGAATGTTCAATGGAAAGACAGTCCATAATAATAGATTAATGAATACTTCTTCCTGGTTGAGAGGCGCACCGGGGACACTCGGTTACAAACAATGCCCCAGAGAGGGGGGCGGTACTCCATCAATCCGGCTGCACAGAAGGAAGGGATAATATTTATTTCCCCTCAAGCATTTTTTCTCGTGTTATACGTTATACATCACAATCACGATGTATAACGGATTATACGAGTATAGAGGCGCGGAAGAGAAGTGACTCATGACATGTGGCGCCACCACCGCCTATTGTGTCCCTCGCGGATGCGCCAAAATCACTCACACTGGAGGATTTTTCAAGGACTGATATCCCTAATCACGTAATAAATGCATCCCACTTGATTCTATGTTGTGTCTATTTTGTACTGTAACAGTCCCTTTATATAAATGTACGTCTTGCTAAATTGCCCACCTGATCGAGCAAATCAATCACCAACTCCTCCATTCAGATTATGCATTGAAATTTAACGGCTCATTCCATAAATGCTGTCGCCAGGCTGGGTGCCTGTTCAACTGCGTTGAAGGAGCTGGACTTTAGTAGAATGGACGGACAGTGGGGTGGTCAGGCTCCGTGCGAGATGGGAACTTCGTCAGCTGAACACGCACCTACGTGAATCATTTATATCCACCCCGCCCCAGTCACTCGCTTAATGATCCGTTTTTAATGGCCAGTACTTGCTGATCGTTACGCCCATGTCGGTATCGGGCTACACAAGGCTCCTTGGTGATTAATGCTATAAAGCTGCGCAGTCAGAGCATCACATTTGCTAAACCAAAGTATGTTATTTAGTTTTGATTCGACATATCCTAATTAGATACTGGTGCCCTCATTAAGCGTCTGTTGCTGCATAGAAGTTATCATATTTTCTAAACCAATATATGTTATATAGATTTGATTCTCGATATCTAACTTAAATACTGAAAAATAATCTGGCCATGTGTGATCAATAGACAGTACCATTGCCGACCGCTCACAGGTGGTGGCGCCACAAACGAAATAGTCCGCAGCCAATGAAGCTAGTAGTCCATAATAAATTACTATTTTCATAATATTAGGCCAAATCCTGTCCTAGGCTAAAGTGTCCTTATCTTGGGATACTATGTAATTATATTTATTCAGTTTATATATTTGTGCAATTCTATCATTTCTACTTTCAATGTATATCCACCTGCCTTGAGCCTGAGTGTGGTGATCCTACCTAGAGGACGGGGGAGGGGGTAGGCTCTAAGTGCCCCTTACACACAGCCCTGCCAGCATCCCTATGTCTATTTACAGCTCACTCAGGCACCACCAGCACCTACATATACACATACATGCACCTGGTCACGTATACCCGATCAGTAATAGAACATGTGCATTCCCCCACCAATGCATTACATCGGAACATTTTACACTGGGATGACGCACTTCTAAGTCAAACAAATTGTGATAATCCAGCAAATTTGCATTTGCTTTTCTATTAATTGTGACACATTTAAGTAGTATTATTACCCTAAAATATAAATTTTAAAATATGTAAGTATAAAAGCATGTATACTGATGTCGCGTAGTGTGTCCCCAAGGGTTTGTCACCTACATGCCAAAGGGTGAAGTGTACCAAATACACCGGGTAGCAAGATGCAATATTCAGTTGCAGCTGCCTGTATCTTTTGCCATTTGAGTATACTGTATTTGAATTAATTGTCATCAAAGTGACATCTATTACTCAGAAAGTTTAGGTAACTGAAGAGAAGCTAATACATCGATAAATGCGTGATAATGTAATACTTACTTCGCCCTAGAATGAGTAATATTATATTTTACTACACCACATACAGCTGTGATTATAGAAATGTGTCACCTACATGATGGTTAACTACCTGACACTCACTTGTCACATAGGTGTAAAATATTGTGTTTAGCTCATCATATCACTGGAAATGAGAATGCACAGTGATAAACCATAATAGGAAACTTACTTATTGGGCATCATCAAAGTGTGTTCCAGTGTTGGATCTCAGTTATGCATGTATGATTGAAGTATTTAAACTCCATGATATGATGTCACTTACATGATGTCACCTACATGATGTGTAATTTGCCAACTACATGACACTTTGCCATTTACATGACAGGGTTATTAATTAGCTTTGCTTAATCAAGGTAATTGAAACCAAATTTAGTTCGACTGGATATATTTGCATTATTTTCTTGAATAAATACTATACACAGGAATTCAAAACAATTTATGGGGAAAAAAAAATCCACAATGACCCTGGAATTATGGAAATAGTCAAATACTTATATTGAGTAGCAATAAACACACAATAGAAGACGTGGCTCTTGTCTTCTCCGTTTATTTATACTCGCAGAACATGTGTGTACGCCGATATATATATATATATATATAAATATATATATATATATATGTGTGTATATATATCATATATATATATATATACATATATATATATATTTGATTAACTTTGATCTTTTCATGAGATAAAGGCAACATATAAATTTGATAATTTATATATATATTGTATCTTTTAATATGCCAATATTATTACAATTGTGGCGGTGCTGCCAGGTTAGTTCCGGGAGTGCTCACTAACTAGAAGTGGCACCTCCATTTTTGGCTCCGCGGGGCTCCGTCACCATTCCTGCATTAGCTACCAGAATAGTAAAACCCGGAAAAAAATAATGTCAAGCTAATTTTATTTATATACGCTTAGTGTAGTATATTAAACAAAATATCAAAAGTCCCCTAAAATCCAACCCTTGCTTCATCACTAAAAAGATTATGTTGCCTAGCAACCATCGATGCATGCTAATGGCCCAGATAATGACCTTATAAATGGACTTATTGCATTATGAACTTAACATATGCTTGTAATTAACATTCTAATTAATAAGCAAGTAAGATAATACATAGAACAACCCCATGCATGATTATTATCCATCGGTAACCAATGGCAACAGCATACATATCAATGGTTGTTCAATGAAATGCTTGAATTTTGTTCAGTGCATATCGATATATATATATCAGGAAATTTATTAGTCATGTAATCCTGATGTATGAGCGATCAACTGATCAACCAACACTTGAATTTACTCGTCCTCACCAGTACCGAGTTCCTCAGCCTGTGGGGCTTTGCTGCATCCAATTCCCATACATTGTGAACACATTGCAGAACAAGCCATTCCTGCCTGTCTACACCCACAACGACTCATGCATCCTGCCTTATAGTTGCAGCTTATGCGTTTTATTAGTTTCTGAGGTGCCGGTGGCAAGTCAGAAAGGAGGGGAAGCAATACGTTGTTATGAATTTTCCATCCCCACTCAGTCGGTGAGGGATCCTTTCCCAACCATTGTTGCACCTGTAAGTAGGTCAGCAAAGAATGTTGTAGTGCAGCTGGGCTGGTGGGTGGCCTGGTGAACTTGGCACCCATTGACTTGCCAGCAATATTCCTTTTATAGGCATAGTATATGTAGTCATTCAGTGTATTGAACCTTGTTCCACCATATAATGCAAGAAGAAACCTTTCTCCAGCTGCTGAGACATCAGTGGGATTCAAAGTTTCCGTATTGAACACTCTCATTCCCTTAGCAAGCTCTTCATTTGACATGAGCAACTGAAAGGCCTTTTTCTTGCCTTGTCCATACAACGCAGATGTGGTATCACACCCTGTGACGGCGTGAAGAAAAAGCAAGTTGTGTTGTTTTTCTCCAACAGCTTGCTGTATCGCGGTGATATTGAATAATTTTGCCGGTTTATTGTTCATACTGGGACGAAGCATGAATAGCTTTGTATTGGTCGGTGTCCGAGCAACGAGCATGACTAACTGGTATGTGTCAGTCCCAACCAACACAATTGTCTCCCCATTGAATGCAAGATCAAGAGCTGTAGACATGATCATTGTGTCAGCATCAGCTGTTGCCTGTGCAACATGTATACAGGCATCACAGAGACCAGAAGATACAGCAAGAATAAGGCGGGATTTATTGTTTCCATTTCCAAGAAACCCTGCGTGTGTTGTCATAGTTTGCATGCTGCCAGTGAAGATGATATCTGCGGAGAATGCCTTGCTTGCCCTGCGACTTTGTTCAACAGATTTTGTTCAACAGATTTTGTTGAAGGAGGGCCATCATATCCATCAACGACAACTGTTGCATTTGACTGGTAGTGCTTGAGGTACATTTGACAGATTTCATCATAAGTTGCTGCACGTGGCCAAGTCACCAAGTGAAGAAGATGTCCACCATCAACAACAAAAAGAGCCTCGCCTGGCATATTATTGTCACTGGGTACCAATGATTCTAGCAGAGTAGCTAATGCAGCCTTTGTCGATTTTCTCATTGACACATCATCAAACAATGATGGGGATCGTGGCGCCAGTTCATACTTCAAGAAGCTGGACAATTCGGAACTTGAGTTAATAATGCAGGCGATTTGACTGAACAGTTGCAGTGGATTAACGGTGACTTCATCATTGCAAATTTTTACAGTGTTTGTCATTGCTGCAAGCGGTTTTACTTTGTCATTCCGTCGAAGTTTTATTCCTGCAAACAGATTACCAACCATTTCCTGCATAGCTTTGAATCCATGATGTTTAGCTTCATCGCAGTTAATGGTTTTGTGTGCTACAATTCCAGTAGCAAGGGAAACCAAGGTATTATCTGGTTTGTTCACAAAGGGAGGGTGTGCTTCTAGCCATTCCAAGGAGGAGTTCAAGTCATGATTGTCTCTGGTTTGTCTTGAGGTAAGAACCTCCTTATGCTCTTTGTGCTGCTCAGATGTACCTGGGTTGATGCCAGTGAATGTTTCCAGGGCATTACATAGTGGTACACACAGCGGTAGAGCAAGCACCCACTGTGCAAGTGTACTCTCACTGATTCCACAGCCACGGGTTGATCCTCCCGAGGTCTTGATAGCTCCATCAGTACCTGTTTGATGGTCATGTCAGACCAAACTCCACACCAGAACTTGTCACTTCGGCGGATTGTGAAGAAACCCCTGTTTGTGAACATGTTGTATTCTTTCGAAGTCATCCTCTTTGACAATTCTGTCATTTGCTGTACATATAGATGTGCCAATTTTGTGTATGGAAGATGTCCTGCGGCATGCAGGTGTGGAAGCATTTTTGTGACAGCATAGCGGTGAAGCTCCCAGTCACCTGTCCTCTCTGCTCTGACAAATAATCGCATGATGTTAACTTGCTCAAAGTATTGGATCCAGAGTTTAGCTGTTCGAGATATAGCTTTGGCGTGGTCAGACAGCTGTTTGAGAAGTTGCTTCAGTTGACTAATAACAATAGTCCCCAATCCATCTTTTAACAGATGTTTCCTCTTTCAGAAGATCCTGATAAAGCTTCGTCAATGTGCCTTTATCATCTTCACTAAGGCAGTCTGGTGTTTGCAGAAGGATAGTGGCCAGATAGTGAGCACGCAGAGCACGGGAATATGCGTGTCCAGTTGTCATGTGTGCAACAGAGGCTTTGGCATATATTGTGCTCCACAGTTCTTCTAATCCACTGCCTGACATTATGTTGCCAACAGCTCTCATATAAGACATCAATAGGTGGAAGCCACCTAATCTAACAACAACATTGTCCAGTTCATCTGAGGCAGCCATGATCTCAGATGGATCGATATGCATGGGAGGATGGATGGATGGATGGGCGGACGGATGGACGGATGGATGAACGAAAGGATGGCAGGACGAACGGACGTATTGATGGATGAAGGAAGGAATTAATTCATTAGCATATATTACACACCTAATAATAAAACCATAATATGGCGCTAAACAATGGACATGCATTTCAATTACGCTGGTTGCTATGCATATGTTCGGATATACGTTGTCATTGATCAGCATAATTCACGGATATGAAACAGTTTCAAACAAGATATTGACCATTTGTACTTTTTATATTACTAATAATAACATGATCTACTACACTTTCATCGTGACATAGTTTGGATGTGGTTGCCCATATTCATGCTAGTGCTAACATACTTTGGCTGCAATGTATGCTGTTGCCATTGGTTACCATGTATAATAAATATGTATGGTGTTGTTGTATGTATTGTTGTACTTGCTTATTAATCAGAATGATAAATACAAGTAAATGTTAGATTAATAGTGGAATTAGTTAATCCATAAGGGCATTTTCTGGGCCATTTAGCATTCAGCTATGGTTGCTAGGTAACACAATTTTGTTAGGAATGAAGCAAGGGTGGGATTTTAGGGGACTTTTGATATGTTACTCAGCAAGATGAACTGAGCTTGTACAACAAAATTCAGCTTGAAATTATTTTTTCCTGGGTTAAAATCTAATGTTCCTGGACTATGCGCATACTCTCGATCATGGTGCGGGAATCTATTGGGCTGGCAAAAAGACTGGAGGCAGTGGCCGATCTGTAAGAGTACAGGCTCCCCATGCAAAGTTTAAGAGTTCAAATCCCAGCCGAGTCAAATGAATGACTTACAAAATTAAAGCTTGTCGCTACCTAACCTGACCTTCGGCATTACTAGGATAGGACAGGGAGTGGTTAGCTCAGTATTACTATTAGGATAATGTGACTGAGTGTGAACTTGGGTCTCCCATTGGGTCAGGACTATTCAATCGATATGACTGTGCAGTCACAATATAATATTTCTGGATGCCCGGCCGTCATGAACACCAGATAATACCATCAACTCTCCCCATTCATTTCACATCTGATGCGCCTCTCAAACAAACCCTCAAAGAATCCAATAAGGAAGAAAGGGAAGACAAGTCACACAGATTGACAGTGAAGATGTTGTGCTTTATTGGCATCAACTCCTGTTCACCTACTATTGACCTATCACCCTGACCGCTTACCTTCTGTCCACACAGAATCTCATTGCCTCTTTAGCATGGCTATGAATCAGTACCTACAACCCATTGAACAGGAGTCCTATGGTTGTTGCACTCAACTCAACTTAGATATATGAATTTTGGTAGCATCAGACATAGTGTCTGGGGTACTGCTCTAGAGTAGGTGTGTCTCACTCAAGAGCCAGGAGTAGAGTGATCATTCTCCAGAGTACCTGAAACATTGTCCGGAATAATCAATAATCAAAGTGAGGCTAGTGTGGTCAGGAGTGGCACGGGTGCAGGGGGACTGGACCTCCCACAGCCAGCCAATCAGGCACCCCCCACAGTCGTGGAGGATGACACCCCCCAGTATGGGTGGCTATCACTCAACCCAGCTGCAGGTGGCGCCTCTGTGTATATGCAGATCGGCACCATGGTAACAGGCAGTTGAAGACAGTTACAAATAGATCCATATTAAAATGTCCTTTTCTCCAATTGCACGCTTTATTTATGCATAGAGAAACATTTCAACAATCATGTACTGTCTCTTATATAGGAACATCTCTTCCCCAATCTCAGGCATCATGTATGAACATATATTTCACATAGCTTATATCATGTCATATTGGGAGTGGGGTATTATTGCTCTTATGGTGCTATCACATTACGACGTTTCTCACTTTTAAACATCGAGATACGTCAAACTTTTCGGCGTCAGTGCAACATATTGGTAGCATACGGCTGACGTTGTGGTAAAAGTTTGGCGTGCCATCCTGATATGACCTTAGATGTTGGTAGGACATAAAAGAACAAAATGCAACCGTTTGGCGCAATGTGTGGGAACGACTCTCGCGCGCGCGTGGCGTGTCCCTAGCATTCGCATAACGTTATTCCAGCGATGTTGACATGCTTCTGACGTCGCCATAATGTTGGCACCCGCGCATTGTCGGTCGTCGAAAGTTTTGTGCAAGCACAAAACTTCACCGATCCGATGATGCATGTCGCTGACCCTCGTCGACCGTTGCTGTCCATCAAGGAATACCAATGCGCGCCTAATGCGTGCGTAACGCTTCCTGACGTTTCCCGCCGTTGCGCCAAAAAATGACAAACGTTGACACATGTTGGCGAGAAGCATCGTAATGTGACAGCACCATTAGATTAAATAACCTTGTCCCCACTCCGTTGCCTAAGAATAATAATGCTCTCTGCCAATATATAATTCCAAACCGAAAATCCGTATATTTTTACAACAAGTCGGCACCCATCCTGAAATTACCTTAGAAGTTGCCATACTGTAAAACCCCAACAAACAACAATACCAACCCGAACTAAAAAGTATTGGGTGGCAATTATTGGGTGGCAACTTGTAGGTTGCAAAATGTAGAACGGCATCCACCAACCAGCGCACCCCCCCCCCCCCCCCCCTCATGTGGATTATCGGTATTAGTTCCAGAAAAGAAACAATAACTAATATGAATAACGGTTTGGTTGGTTCTTCAACATACGGTGCTACCCGTCTTCACTCACCTCTGTCATCGGCGACCCCCCTCCCCGTCAAGTCCAGGCAATGTGCATGCATTGTTTGTGGGCTCTTTGACTGTGCCCCTGCAGTGTAGTACCATGCCGCCTGCTTAGGAAAACATCGGCCTGGTGAGGGGCCATTCAAACATTACTTAAGCTGCATAGTCTGATGAAAATATCTAACTTAGATACTGGTGCCCTTATTAAACATGTGTCACCAAATAGAAGGGAATACTGAGGCAATTGAATAAAACCTGTTACTGCAGAAGCCTATGGTGTCAGAGGTTTGACAAGCTTGCCAAAATTAATTTTGCATGGTTCCACTTCAAATATCTCAAAAGTTAGCCCCTTAAAATGTTATACCCCTGTCACACTACGACGTAATGACCGAACGTGACCCTAACGTGGTGATATTTCATCATTACGTTGATGTACGTTGGATTACGTTATGATGACGTCATAATGACGCTAGACTGACGTCGAGCTACGTCATATTACGTCGTGTTACGTCGAGTTACGTCAAGGTTTTGGACATGTTCAAAAATTTCGACGTAGCATGAACGTAAGGGTTTACGTTCGCCGTACGTTCTGTTCACGTTCAGCGAACGTCAATGACGTTAAATGGACGTTAGGTAAACGTTCCTCACTACGTTCCACTACGTTCCACTCGTTGACCCACATTAAAGCCAGTGAAAACGTCCATGCGGCGTAATGGGAAAGTCAGGAGAACGTCAGGAGAACGTCAGGAGAACGTCAGGAGAACGTCAGGAGAACGTCAGGAGAACGTCAGGAGAACGTGCATTCAACGTACGTTCAACGTCTCACTCCTAGCTAACGTCATGTAAAGGGGCTGTCACACTACGACGTAACGACGTCAACGTAGAGAGATCGTGAAGAACGTTGAACTTCTCAGCGTAGTATGCAAATTTGGGCACAAGTTGAACGTGGATGCAGCGTAGTGGACGAGAGAGCAACGTCGGTAAAGCGTAGTGATACCGTCGTTCGACGAGAGAGGTCAACGTAATGACGATGACGGAACGTTATGAACGTTATTCAATCGTCAGAAGAACGTTACGTGACGTTCGCTACGTCATGATACGTTGAACTTACGTTGAATGCACGTTCTCCTGACGTTCTCCTGACGTTCTCCTGACGTTGTCCTCACGTTCCCATTACGCCCCGTGGGCATTTGCACTTGGTTTAATGGGGGTCAACGTAGTGGAACGTAGTTGAACGTAGTGAGGAGCGTTGGAATAACGTCCGTTTAACGTCATTGACGTTCGCTGAACGTGAACAGAACGTACGGCAAACGTAAACCCTTACGTTCGACCTACGTCGAAGCTTTTGAACATGTCCAAAACCTCGACGTAATTCGACGTAACACAACATAATGTGACGTACCTCGACGTCACTCTAACGTCATTATGACGTCATCATAACGTAATCCAACGTACATCAACGTAATGACGAAATATCACGACGTTAGGCTCACGTTGGCTCATTACGTCGTAGTGTGACAGGGGTATAACGTTCTTCTGGCGATAGAATAACGTTCATAACGTTCCGGCAGCGTCATTACGTTGACCTCTCTCGTTGAATGACGGTATCACTACGCTTTACCGACGTTACTCTCTCGTCCACTACACTGCATCCACATTCAACTTGTGCCCAAATTTGCATACTACGCCGAGAAGTTCAACGTTCTTCACGTTCTCCCTACGTTGACGTCGTTACGTCGTAGTGTGACAGCCCCATAAGTTACTCCAAGCTAAAGTAAGGTACACAATAACCATCAACCTAATGTCTTTATCTCAGAAAATTTCGGAAACTGAAAACCATCGGACTATGCAACTTTAACGCTGAGGGGGCTTGGGGGGGGGGGGGGTTGTATACCCAAGCGTTATGTGGCGTATATGGTCTAGCCTTGTGGAGCATTATATGGGGGAGTCGAATTTAGACAAAAATAGTATAACGTTATATTTGAACGACCCTTTATAAAGGTGTCCGTTGAAGACAGGTGCTAACGCAATGTGGTTCCTTTCTAACGGAAGCAGCTGGCCAATTAACGCTCATATTATTGCCGAAGCCCTACTCTCAAGAAAGAAAAAAAAAATGAAATGGATCGAGGAAATTGATGCCACGAAGGCATTTTAGTGATTGAAGCTACAACTTGTGCTTGCCATCAAAAAGAATAGTCGCAAACGAAGCACCGGGCCACTCCGGTCACTGCGTGGTGGCAGCTACTCGTAGACACAACGCGCATGCGCGAGGCTGGGTAGGACGCTGGCTGCCGTAGCCCTCTATTAGCGCCACGCCGGCACGCCTCCTCCCAGTCACCAACCACCCTCACTCACGCGTGTTTCCTAGTAACCATGACAACAACCGACGCACGCACTCCACATCAAGGCCAGTTGTGAATGATCAAAGAGGAAATGGGCCTTACTTTTCTGAACTGACAAAATGATTCGTGCCAAAACACACACACAAAACAACGAACACACTAATTGTATGTAAGGGTTGGTTAACAATAAATTGTATTGAACTGCTGCATAATCATTGTGTGTATGGGTCATTTTATCGATATTTACATATGTGTCTAGGCCTATATCATGTGATATATAGGCTTATATACACAGTGTATATATGTATATGTATATGCATGTACCATTGTTACATATATATCGATATATATATGCTTATGTCGTGTCGTGGGTGGTTTTCTTTTTAAATAAAGAAAACATTGCCCCTGATACACTGGCACACTGATACACTGGCACACTGATACACTGGCACACTGATACACTGGTACACTGGCACACTGATACACTGATACACTGATACACTGATATACTGATACTGAAGTTGCAAGTGATATCACCAGACATTCGAAGTGTGGTAGTATGCCGTAGGTGGCGCTCCTATCGGAACAATGCACTCAACATGAACACTGCTAGTTTGTATCGTCGGGAAATCCCCGATGCCATATCCACTTATACTTTTAAATGTGAGAAAAGGAGGGTCGGTGGGAAAACTGCATGCAGAGTGAAAGCCACGATGGAGTGGTTGACTGGTGAGTGTGGTTCTGAATATATAGGGAACTGAGCATCCATGGGATGGGATGTGGAGGTAGGTGAGTTTGACCGTTGGAGAGTAATGCAGTGTGACTTTATTTGGTAGTTGGAGAGTAATGCAGTGTGACTTTATTTGGTAGTTGGAGAGTAATGCAGTGTGACTTTGTTTGGTAGTTGGAGGGTAATGCAGTGTGACTTTGTTTGGTAGTTGGAGAGTCACACAAAGGGCAAGCCGTTGCCTAAGCCTTTGGTGGTGCCAGTAGTAGATAGGTTGATAATTGAGGGGGGGGGGGGGGGGGGGGGGGGGGGGGGGGGCTTGAGTGCGACAGGAACAGACAATCAAATCCAATGCCATTGGTAGTATTATTGGGGAAGTGGGGTGTGTAATGTTGTGATTAAGAACCGACTACACAAGTTGACGTCCAGTTGCATAATGAATTTATTACGGTGCGCACCAGTCTGCACTGGTCGGCCGTTCGCTGATCCCGGCTCCCGGCGCGCCGCAGCTTCAATACACAACATCTTCCCTTCAAACAATAAAAAACATCTCAAGCCATGCAAATGTATCATGTCAAAGCATATAGGTATCGTGCCACCCACATGACACAATTTGCCTCGAATCCTGGCTTTCTGGCACACATGCTCAGCCTTATCTCCTTTTCAAATAAACAAACAACAAAGAAAATGTTCCAATGTCACATAGAGGATAACCTGAAAGAACCAGTTTTGTCGAAATTAACACGTAATATGCAATGCACCAAATGCATCGGCCAAATTCTGTTATCTGGTTGGCCGTGTTGGTGTTGTTCTGTGTCGGATTCAATTGTTGAAAGTCAATTCTTTCCTGCCTTGTCGAAAATATTTGCTTTCGGTTTCTTACTACTTTTAAATTGTTCCAATTTAGTATCTCGTATTTTCATGTATGTTGTCTCCTGCTTTTGTAATGACCCCTGGGGCCCAATTCTCTTTATGAGTGACGTATCTAACATGTTCTCTGATTTGTATTTACCTATGTTGTTTCTCTGCGTGATGGTCATAGCACATCTTCTGAGTTTTCAGAACTTTCCGAATTTGTGTACCCGTTACTTTCTTTACCTCTGGTCTTAACTGCTTTGTTATGGTTGGCAATTTGGACCGTAACTTTCTACTCATTAAAAGTTGCGCGGTTGACGCATCCAGTTCTGACAATGGTGTATTCCTGAAATTTAGTAAAAACAGATTATAGTCCTTCGACTCATGCATTGCTTTTTTCATCACTGTTTGGATATGGCTCTCTGCTTGCCCATTACTCTGTGGAAAGTGCAGACTAAAGAAAACTACTTTGAACTCGTACTCGTCTGCAAACTTCTTATATTCAGTGCACACAAATTGTGGACCATTGTCTGATACCACAATTGCTGGAATACCATGTCTACCAAAAACCTGTTTCATGGCCAAAACGACTGATTTGCTTGTTGTAGTCTGTATTTCCACAACTTCTGGGTATTTTGAAAAGTAATCTACGATTAACAAATAGTTTGGATTACCAATCTGAAATAAATCGGCCCCTATATTGCTGAACGGTAAGCATGGAATTTTGTGTGACTGCAGGGGCTCGCTGTGTTGCTTGTTTCGATATTGTTGGCATAACGTGCACCTAGCAATTTTGTCTTCCAACTGGGTTTGTATGCCTGGCCAAAATAACATGTTCCCTTGCTAATCTTTTGCTTTTGATTATGCCCTGGCGTGTTTCGTGCAATTTTGTTAACATGGATTTCTCCATTTGTGTTGGAATGATGACCCTGTTGCCTTTTAATAATATGCCATCGCACTTCATAATCTCATGTCGAAATGTGTGGAACGGAGTGGTGCATTTTGGTATTAAACTTTTATCTTCAGGCCATCCATTCTCAACAAATTTAACCACCTCTGTCAACACTCTGTCATTTTTTGTCTCACTGGCGACCTCTTGTAGGCCCTCCTGTAGTACCTCTACTGCTGCGATGGTGATTTCAGTATCAAAGAGCACTGTAGGCCCCATCATGCTGCTGTCGTCTCTTGACAACGCATCTGCAACAAACATGTTACATCGGTTTATGTGTACTAAGTCCAGATTATAATTTAGTAAACACATTCTCATGCGTTGCATGTGTGCTGACAGCTGATACAACGGTTTGTTTACAATTGCAACAAGTGGTTTATGATCTGTTTCCACATGTCTTTCCTTGCCGAGAATTGGACACCCCCTGTCGATCACCTGGAACCGCAGCCACTGGTCCCGCACCTGCACAAAGTTTCGCCTCTCGGAATGATTTTCTGACCTGAGTACCTGACCAGACGACACCTCGGCTTGGTCAACTCAGCTCTGTCTATCTTGTTGAATATGTCCATCGCGATTATATTTGCCTCAGACCCCGTATCCAACTTGAAATTGGTAGCGACTGGTCCGATGGGAATGTCAGCAAACCACAAATCGCCCGACTTGTCATCATCAGTTGCTACTGCCCCAATGAAAAGATCCTCCTCCGGCTGCTCGAACTCCCTCTTGTCTTCTTCGTCATACTCATTAAGCATGATTTCATTTATGCTTGTTGTTTTGCTCTGGCACACCCTAGCGAAATGACCGATTTTCTTGCACACCGAGCATGCCTTGCCTTTGGCGGGGCACGCGTCGCGATCACTCTTGTGAGAGTAACCACACCAAGCACAATTTGCATGCAAGCTGGTGTTTTTGTTTACTTGGTCACACCCCCCTCTGATAGGCGGCCGCTGCTGCTGTTATTGCTCTTGTTCATAACCTTGTGGTGCCTGCTGAATTGTTTCATCCCGCCATACAAAATCCACAGCATAATCGGAGCTAGTAGCCTCGGCCAGCTGTTTAGCCCGATGCTCGCTCATCCTGCACATGTCCTCACACAATTGTAGAGATAACTTGGGCGTCTGCAATAAGTGATCATGGAGGGTGTTTCACTTAACGCCACTGACTAATCTGTCGCACATCAGCGATTCCTCCAACGCTCCGTACTGGAAATGACCGATTTTGTGCCGTACCTCTCGGATGTATGCATCGATGGTCTCCTGACCCTGATTGTAGGTGTTGAACCTGTACAGTGTTACTGTGATATTTGTCCTCCCCTCACAATAAACTCGGAACGCTTCCCAGAGCAGAGCAATCTTGTCCGATTCACCTGCATTAAAAGTCATAGACTGATGGACTTTCTGCGCCTCCACAGCGGCCACATTCAAAAACACACAACCCTGCACTTTCTCTTTCCGGCTGAGAACACCTGCTGCTGTGGCATAAATGTTGTATGAATGAATCCAGGCTTTCCAGTTAGCCGCCAAATTCATATCTAAGTTCAGTGGTCCAGGAGGTTTAAACCCTGAGAGAGCCATGATGAATCAGAATGTCCGCTTCTGACACCATGTAATGTTGTGATTAAGAACTGACTACACACATTGACATCCAGTTGCATAATGAATTTATTATGGTGTCCACCAGTCTGCGCTGGTCGCCCATTCACTGGTCCCGGCCCACCGGCTCCCGGCACGCCGCAGCCTCAATACACAACATGATGGTATTCATTTACAAGTTTTATTCAAACACTTGGTGCCATGCCAGACTTTTCATCGTTGGAATTGATGACAACTGAATTTGTGTACAATGTTATTCAAGGTCAGGTGATTGATTGACCACAAATAATAATCTCACTATGACGCGCGTAATAAGCTGGAAGCTTCATCTCAAATAAAAACATCAACTTTTCCAGAACAAAATACTACATATCCTACTTGGAAGAAGGGATGACTGAGTTAATTTAATAGACCATGTTACTATTGAAGTATATGGGGTAAGCTTTGATGAGCTGTAATTAACATGCAAAAGAAATGTTGATATGCAAATCAAAACTCTGACCCCATAGACTTCATCAGTAACATGTTCTAGTAAATTGGCTTAGCATGCCCTTCTAAGCAGCAACAAAAAGGTAAGAAGTGCATTAGTATATGAGTTGGATATATAGGTTCAAGTGTAGATAAGTATATTCTTTGTACAACTTTGATGTTTTTATCGGACTATGCAACTTTAAAACTAACATGGCACTCCTTCTACTTATTTCTGTGTGCAAACTCGCTCATGCCGAGAACTCCGGGTGGGCACCCTAAGCCCGCCTCCTGATCGATTCTAATCGGGGAGTGGAACCCTTAATCACACAATCACACAATCACTCAGCCCACTCAACCTTGACTCCATCCGGCGATAGCCTATAACCTATGCACAACGGACACCCTGGAAACGGGCGGGTATTGCGGGGTGGATGGGCGGGGGGCTTACTATGCAAGTAACACCATAGAACCATACCTAATTTTCCTAATTACCTCCATCCACGTTCTGCCTCATGACCATCCCTACTGGCACTCAATCACCCCACAAAAACACCCCGCGTACCACAATGGAACCGGTTAATAACTTGCTAAGCTCAGTGCCCCACAAAACAGCCCTCCGAAACCAATGATTATAGGAACACACTGTCACTGACACACAATGCACTAATTGAGCACTTATCCTGGTGATATTATTATTTAATTCATTATGCACAGCTGAATTAGTTTGTAGTGCTAGAAGCTGCATCTATAAATGTATGAATATGCTACCACTACGTAACTAAGCTATGTTTGTGTATATACCTATGGTCAGAAGACCAGTGCCACAATGCTGAACAAGTAGTTCAATTGAATAAACATTTTAGTGAAAAGAAATACACAAAAATCTAAATTATTTTATATATGTAATAGCCAGTAATGAGTCTTGGCACCATAATGTGGCAGTCTTGAATATGCAGACGATTGCCAGGCAGAAGGTCAGCAGAAGGCAGCATGCTTGGGGCTGCACTTCCATTGGTGCACCACGCTACCTGGATAGCAGCAGCCACCTGAGACCCACCTGCCAGCCACCTGACTCACCTCACCTCACTCACCTCACAGCCACCTCACAGCCACCTCACAGCCACCTCACAGCCACCTCACAGCCACCTCACAGCCACCTCACAGCCACCTCACAGCCACCTCACAACCAATTCACAGCCACCTCACTGGCATCTGAGATCCCCCTTCCAGTAAACTTGCACCCACATCACAGCCACTTCACTGCCACCTGAGATCCACCTGCCAGACACCTGCCAGCCACCTCACTCACCTCACAGCCACCTCACAACCACTTCAAAGCCACCTCACAACTACCTCACAGCCACCTCACAGCCACCTCACAACCACCTCACATCCACCTCACTGCCACCTGAGAGCCACCTGCAGTCAACTCACAGCTCCCTCACAGCCACTTCACTGCCATCTGCCAATCAATTCACAGCTGCCTTACAACCACGTCAAAAGCACTTCATAACCACCTGACAGCCACCTCACAACGACCTCACAGCCACCTCACAGCCACCTCACAAGCACTTCATAACCACTTGACAGCCACCGCACAGCCACCTCACATCCACCTCATAGTCACCTCACAGTCACCTCACAGCCACCTCATGGCTACCTCAGAACCATCTCACAATCACTTCATAACGACCTCACAGCCACCGCACAGCCACCTCACATCCATCTCACAGTCACCTCACAGCCACCTCACGGCTACCTCAGAACCACCTCACAATCACTTTATAACGACCTCACAGCCACCCCACAGCCACCTCACATCCACCTCATAGTCACCTCACCATGACCTCACAACCACCTCACAAGCACTTCATAACCACCTCACAGCCACCTGACATCCACCTTAAGGCCAGCTCACAACCACCTCACATCCACCTCACATCCACCTCACATCCATGTCACAGCGACCTCACATCCAACTCACAAGCACTTCACAGCCACCTCAAAATCACCTCACAAGCACTTCATAGCCATCTCACATACACCTCACAGCCACCTCACAATCACTTCAGAACCAACACACATCCATATCACATGCACCTCACATGCACCCTACATCCACTCAAAGCCACCTCACAACCACCTCACAGCCACCTCACAACCACCTCATATTCGTGCAGACTTCTACAGCCCCCTTTCACTACATACCTTCAGTACTGCAATCACCCTATTCACGCTTACTTCTACAGCCCCATTTCACTACATACATTCAGTACTGCAATCACCCTATTCACGCAGACTACTAGAGCCCCATTTCCACTACCCCCCATTTCCACTACCTACATTCACTACTGCAATCACCCTTTTCACGCATACTACAGCTCCATTTCCACTACATACACTCACTACTGCAATCACCCTATTCACGCAGACCACGACAGCCCCATTTCCACTACCTACATTCACTACTGCAATCACCCTATTTATGCAGACTACTACATCCCCATTTCCACTACCTACATACACTACTGCAATCACCCTATTCACGCAGACTACTACATCCCGATTTCCACTACCTACACTCACTACTGCAATCACCCTATTCACGCAGACTACTACATCCCCATTTCCACTACCTACACTCACTACTGCAATCACCCTATTCACGCAGACTACTACATCCCCATTTCCACTACGTACACTCCCTACTGCAATCACCCTATCCACGCAGACTACTACAGCCCCATTTCCACTACGTACATTCACTACTGCAAGCACCCTATTCGCGCAGACTACTACAGCCCTATTTCCACCACCTACACTCACTACTGCAATCACCCTATTCACACATACTACATCCCCATTTCCACTACCCCCCAGTTCCACTACCTGCACTCACTACTGCAATCACCCTATTCGCGCAGACTACTACAGCCCTATTTCCACTACCTACATTCAGTACTGCAATCACCCTATTCACACATACTACATCCCCATTTCCACTACCCCCCATTTCCACTACCTACACTCACTACTGCAATCACCCTATTCACGCAGACTACTACATCCCCATTTCCACTACCTACATTCACTACTGCAATCACCCTATTCACGCATACTACTACATCCCCATTTCCACTCCCTACACGCACTACTCCAATCACCCTATTCAAGCAGACTACTACATCCCCATTTCCACTCCCTACACTCCATACTGCAATCACCCTATTCACACAGACTACTACATCCCCATTTCCACTCCCTACACTCCCTACTGCAATCACCCTATTCACGCAGACTACTACATCCCCATTTCCACTACCCCCCATTTCCACTACCTACACTCACTACTGCAATCACCCTATTCACCCAGACTACTACATCCCTATTTCCACTACGTACACTCCCTACTGCAATCACCCTATTCACGCAGATTACTACATCCCCAATTCCACTCCCTACAATCCCTACTGCAATCACCCTATTCACGCAGACTACTACATCCCCATTTCCACTACCTACACTCCCTACTGCAATCACCCTATTCACGCAGACTCCTAGAGCCCCATTTCCACTACCTACACTCACTACTGCAATCACCCTATTCACGCAGACTCCTAGAGCCCCATTTCCACTACCTACATTCACTACTGCAATCACCCTATTCGCGCAGACTACTACAGCCCTATTTCCACTACCTACATTCAGTACTGCAATCACCCTATTCACACATACTACATCCCCATTTCCACTACCCCCCATTTCCACTACCTACACTCAGTACTACAATCACCCTATTCACCCAGACTACTACATCCCCATTTCCACTACGTACACTCCCTGCTGCAATCACCCTATTCACGCAGACTCCTAGAGCCCCATTTCCACTACCTACATTCACTACTGCAATCACCCTATTCACGCAGACTACTACAGCCCCATTTCCACTACCTACATTCACTACTGCAATCACCCTATTCATGCAGACTACTACATCCCCATTTCCACTCCCTACACTCCCTACTGCAATCACCCTATTCACGCAGACTACTACAGCCCCATTTCCACTCCCTACATTCAGTACTGCAATCACCCTATTCACGCAGACTACTACATCCCCATTTCCACTACGTACACTCCCTACTGCAATCACCCTATTCACGCAGACTACTACATCCCCATTTCCACTAGGTACACTCCCTACTGCAATCACCCTATTTATGCAGACTACTACATCCCCATTTCCACTACCTACATTCACTACTGCAATCATCCTATTCACGCAGACTACTAGAGCCCCATTTCCACTACCTACACTCACTACTGCAATCACCCTATTCGCCCAGACTACTACAGCCCTATTTCCACTACCTACATTCAGTACTGCAATCACCCTATTCACACATACTACATCCCCATTTCCACTACCCCCCATTTCCACTACCTACACTCACTACTGCAATCACCCTATTCACCCAGACTACTACAGCCCCATTTACACTACCTACACTCCCTACTGCAATCACCCTTTTCGTGCAGACTACTACAGCCCTATTTCCACAGAGCATGTTTCGCGGTGACCAGCGAGCTATGCGATTAATTTCCCCTGCTGCCGTCAGATGCCGCATGCATGGAGGACATTCTCTAGAAGACCATTTCCTCAGAGGAGGGTGCGTTGTGCAGTGTGGTTTCACCTCAAGTTTTAGTTCTTGCCACTGCCACCAGAAGGCAGGTTGGCGGTGTAAATCGTCAATGTATTGCTGAAGCAGCCCCGTGCTGCCTTTATACCAGCCAGGTGCAGCAGCGCGTGTACTCACCAGATTGTTGGACACGCACTAAACCTCACCCTGTAATGGACCTGTTACATTACGGCGTATGTCGGCGGCGTATGTAAAACCTACCGCAAAAATTTGAAAAAATGTTGCGGTATGACGTATGGTGACCTTTGTGCACTGATGTCTCTTTTGGAGCATATGCATAACCTATGCGTAACCTATGTGTAACCTATACGTAACCTACCCCTAGCGTATGACGGCGTATGAGAAGCATAACCCGACATATGCGCAGCATACTTTGATGTGGTTTGACAGTTATGAGTGGCAGGTTGACCGTATACATAACGTATGAGCGACTTATGCCTAGCGTATGAGCATATGAGTAGCGCATGAGTAGCGTATGAGTAACGTATGAGTAACGTATGATGGAATATGTGTGGCGTATGAAAAGCGTATGGTATCTGAGCAGCAGAGCCCAACTGACAGAAGAAGCCTTGTGGCGCCTTTATATACTGAGACCATAGGCCGGGCATACGCTGCAAATACGCTTTGTATACTCTGTGAATACGCTAGGAGTACGCTCAAATATGTTGCACGTAGGCTAGGCATACACTATATTTGCTATATAGTTCAGCCTATTCACGCAGACTACTACCTACAAGATATAGTGAATAGAATCAATAAAGCTGGAATACTATTCAACATGAAGATGAATGCCAGGAAGACCAAAACAATGGTTATAAGTAAAAAGACAGATAAACCAAATGTCAATATAACCATAGATGGCACAAACATAGAACAAGTATCCGAATTCATATATCTCGGACAAAAGATTACAAATGATGGGAGATGTGAGGAAGAAATTAAAAGAAGGATAACAATAGCCCGAACAACATTCTCCAAAATGTATAGAGTGTTAACATCAAGTAAGATATTAATACAAACAAGGAAGCGTATTCTTCAGTGTTATGTGTGGTCTACTCTAATGTATGGGGCAGAGACATGGACAATCTCTAAGAAAATGTACAAACGTTTAGCAGCATTTGAGATGTGGACTTATCGAAGGATGATGAAAATATCATGGACAAAGAAGATCACCAACAAAGAAGTTCTCAGAAAAATTAAAAATAAGAAAAGCTTGTTTGCCACTATACAGACAAAGAAACTTATTTATTTTGGCCACATCATTCGTCAGAGTTCAATATACCGTACATTGTTGGAAGGGAAGGTGAATGGCAGCAGAGGGAGAGGGAGACCAAGAACATCATGGTTTACAAATATTTCACAGTGGACAGGCTTGAATTATTCACAGTCTATCAGAACAGCACAACATCGGGACAAGTGGAGAACCATTGCATCCAACCCTCGACTAGAGGATGGAACTATTGATTGATTGAGTTCAGGAGCATCAGCTACCAGAACAGTAAAACCCGGAAAAAATAATGTCAAGCTAATTTTTTTTATATAAGCTTGGTGTAGTATATTAAACAAAATATCAAAAGTCCCCCAAAATCCCACCCTTGCTTCATCGTTAAAAAAATGATGTTGCCTAGCAACAATCGATGTATGCTAATGGCCCAGATAATGACCTTATAAATGGACTTATTGCATTATGAACTTAACATATGCTTGTAATTAACATTCTAATTAATAAGCAAGTAAGATAATACATAGAACAACACATTACATTATTATTATACATCGGTAACCATTGGCAACAGCATACATATCAATGATTGTTCAATGAAATGCTTGAATTTTGTTCATTGCATATCGATATATGTATATATCAGGAAAGTTATTAGCTATGTAATCCTGATGTATGAGCGATCAACTGATCAACCAACAATTGGATTTACTCGTCCTCGCCAGTACCAAGTTCCTCAGCCTGTGGGGCATTGCTGCATATGATTCCGATACATTTTGAACACATTGCAGAACAAGCCATTCCTGCCTATCTGCACCCACAACGACTCATGCATCCTGCCTTACAGTTGCAGCTTACGAGTTTTATTAGTTTCGGAAGTGCCGGTAGTAAGTCAGTAGGGAGGGGAAGCCATACATTGTTATGAGTTTTCCATCCCCACTCAGTCGATGAGGGATCCTTTCCCAACCATTGTTACACCTGTAAGTAGGTCCGCAAAAAATGTTGTTTTGCAGCTGCGCATGGTGGGCGGGAGAGTGGCTAGAGTGAACTTGGCACCCACTGACTTGCCAGCAATGTTCCTCTTATAGGCATAGTATCTGTATTCATCCAGTGTATTGAACCTTGTTCCACCATATAATGCAAGAAGAAACTTTTCTCCAGCTGCTGAGACATCGGTGGGATTCAAAGTTTCTGTATTGAACACTCATTTCCTTAGTAAGCTCATCATTTGACATGAGCAACCAAAACGCCTTTTTCTTGCCTTGTCCACACAACGCAGATGTGGTATTACACCCTGTGATGGCGTGAAGAAAGAGCAAGTTGTGCTGATTTTCCCCAACAGCTTGCTGTATCGCGGTGATATTGAATAATTTTGCCGGTTTATTGTTCATACTGGGACGAAGCATGAATAGCTTTGTATTGGTTGGTGCCCAAGCAACGAGTATGACCAACAGGTCTGTGTCAGTTCCAACCAACACAACTGTCTCCCCATTGAATGCAAGATCAAGAGCTGTAGACACGATCATTGTGTCAGCATCAGCTGTGGCCTGTGCAACATGTATACCAGCATCACGGAGACCAGAAGATATAGCAAGAATAAGGCGGGATTTATTGTTTCCATTTCCAAGAAACCCTGACTGTGTTGTGGTAGTGTGCATGCTGCCAGTGAAGATGATATCTGCGGAGAATGCCTTGCTTGCCCTGCGATTTTGTTCAACCGATTTTGTTGAAGGAGGGCCATCATATCCATCAAAGACGACTGTTGCATTTGACTGGTAGTGCTTGATAAGATACCTGAGGTACATTTGACAGATTTCATCATAAGTTGCTGGACATGGCCAACTCACCGAGTGAAGATGTCCACCATCAACAACAAAAAGAGCCTCATCTGGCATATTATTGTCACTGGGTACCAATGATTCTAGCAGAGTAGCTAATGCACCCTTCGTCGATTTTCTCATTGACACATCAACAAACAATGATGGGGGTCCTGGTGCCAGTTCATACTTCAAGAAGCTGGACAACTTGGATCTTGAGTTAATAATGCAGGCCATTCAACTGAATTTTTAGAGTGCTTGTCATTGTTGCAAGCGGTTTTACTTTGTCATTCCGTCAAAGTTTTATTCCTGCAAACAGTTTACCAACCATTTCCTGCATACCTTTGAATCCATGACGTTCAGCTTCATCACAGTTGATGGTTTTGTGTGCTACAATTCCAGTAGCAAGGGAAACCAAGGTATTATCTGGTTTGTTCACAAAGGGAGGGTGTGCTTCTAGCCATTCCAGGAAAGAGTTCAAGTCATGATTGTCTCTGGTTTGTCTTGAGGTAAGAAGCTCCTTATGCTCTTTGTGCTGCTCAGATGTACCTGGCTTGATGCCAGTGAATGTTTCCAGGGCATTACATAGTGGTACACACAGCGGTAGAGCAAGCACCTACTGCGCAAGTGTGTTCTCGCTGATTCGATGGCCACTGGTTAATCCTCCCAAGGTCTTGATTGATCTCATCAATACCTGTTCGATGGTCATGTAAGACCAAACTCCACACCAGAACTTGTCACTTCGGCAGATTGTGAAGAAACCTCTGTTTCTGAACATGTTGTATTCTTCCAAAGTCATCCTCTTTGACAATTCTGTCATTTGCTGTACATATAGATGTGCCGATGGAAGACGTTGTGTGGCATGCAGGTGTGGAAGCATTTTCATGACAGTATAGAGGTGAAGCTCCCATTCACTGGTCATCTCTGCTCTGACAAATAATCGCATGATGTTAACTTGCTCAAAGTATTGGATCCAGAGTTTAGCTGTTCGAAATATAGCCTTGGCATGGTCAGACAGCTGTTTGAGAAGTTGCTTCAGTTGACTAACAACAATAGTCCCCAATGCATCTTCAACAGATGTTTCCTCTTTCAGAAGATCCTGATAAAGCTTTGTCAATGTGCCTTTGTCATCTTCACTTAGGCAGTCTGGTGTTTGCAGAAGGATAGTGGCCAGAGTTTCTTGAGTAAGATAGTGATCACGCAGAGCATGGGAATATGCGTGTCAAGTTGTCATGTGTGCAACAGAGGCTTTGTCATATATTGTGCTCCACAGTTCTTCTAATCCACTGCCCGACATTATGTTGCCAACATCTCCCATATAAGACATCAAGAGGTGGAAGCCACCTAATCTAACAACAACATTGTCCAGTTCATTAGCATATATTACACACCTAATAATAAAACCATAATATGGCACTAAACAATGGACATGCATTTCAATTAGGCTGGTTGCTATGCACATGTTCGGACATAGGTTGTCATTGATCAGCATCATTTACAGATATGAAACGGTTTCAAACAAGATATTGACCATTTGTGCTGTTTATATTTTGTACTAATAATAACATGATCTACTACAGTTTCATGGCGACATAGTTTGGACGTGGTTGCTAATATTCATTCTAGCGCTACCATTCTTTGGCTACAATGTTCGCTGTTGCCATTGGTTACCATGTATATTAAATATGTATGGTGTTGTTGTATGTATTGTTGTACTTGCTAATTAATCAGAATGATAAATACAAGCAAATGTTTGATTAATAATGGAATTAGTTAATCCATAAGGGCATTTTCTACGCCATTTAGCATTCAGCTATGGTTACTAGGTAACGCAATTTTTTTAGGAATGAAGCAAGGGTGGGATTTTAGGGGAATTTTGATATGTTACTCAGCAAGATGAAATGAGCTTGTAAAAAACAATTCAGATTGACATTATTTTTTTCCGGGCTAAAATCTAATGTTCCTGTACTAATAGATATGCCGAAGCCGCAGTTTTAGCATATGCCTAACCTATGCCAGCGTACCCTTAACCTATGCATAACCTATGCTGGCGTATGCATAGCGTATGAGCAGCGTATGAGCCTTACGCCACCATTTCCTGAAAATTTTGAGCATGCACACAAATTTTCGGACGGACACGCATATGACGGTGTAAGATGGGGTAAGCCAGGCATATATGGCGTATGCGAAGCATATGACAGCGTATGATGGCGTATGTGACGCAAACCGTTACGCCAGGATACGCTTACGCCATACGCCATAGTGTTACAGCCCCATAAGTGTGTCAGGCCTTCATCCAATCACACCCACCACGGCTCCATCTAGCGAGCGGCAATTAATTAGTTGTTGCTTGCAATAATAGGTCACCTGCACTGGGCAGAAAATAGACTGGTTAATTATGGAGCGGTGACCCAATCTTTCATGGGCCGACTGTTCACTGGCGAGTTCGAGAAAATCACAACATGGACAATGAAAGTGCCAGAAAGGTGGTTTTATTTAACTGACGGATGCCTAGGTGGTTGGTGGATCGCCCGAGAATGTTCGATTCTTGTCACGTGCATTCTCCCTTGTCACATCTTTGTGTATGCGTTTGAACCATGAACCCCCACAGCAGAGCTGCAAAGAAGACTGACTATGGAGCTACCAAAAACACTACACATGTCATATGAAGACCAAGTAACCAATGAGGAAGGCTGTGCTTTTTGTATTTGTATTGTTTGTTGTTGGTTTACGTCCTAGCAACACCTAAGGTCACATCAAGAGTGGTACCGACTTGTGCCAGTGCACACTCATGGCAACTTTATAGTGCTGCCCCACTGTGAGACCAACCACCAGCACCATGACCTGATATCCCACTCAGTCACATTATCCTGACACTTAGCCAACCAGTCCTTGTCCTATCCTAACAATGCTGAGCGCCAGGCTATGAAGTGACACGCATCAATTCTTAAGTCATGGTTTGACTCAGCCATGGTTCGAACCGACAGACCCATGTGTTCGGATCCCCCAAACTCTTCAAAACAGGAGAAGGATGCTCAACTCATTCGGCCACCCAGTCTGGTGGAACGATGTGCCAAGATCCACACAGATAGCCTGACGATCATTAAGAGATGCACGATCTAATCAGATTTGGCCGAGACCATCTTGCAAGGCACAGTGAATGGGGGAAGACAAGGCGGACAAAGGAAGAGAAGGGAAGTCAACATCAGCCAATGGACAGTCGTGGCATTTGGCAAGTCGCTTAGGCAGTGAGGAACAAGGACAAATGGAGAAGACGGTTTGGAAAGTCTTATATGCTGTCCGAATGTCTCACGATTAAGGAATTGATGATGATGTAATAGGCCATGCTTTAACGTATGGGAAATCACAGGTAAATGTTCGGGTCAGTAGTAGGTTGTTGGAGGTTCTTACATACCTCGACATGCGCGCCGTCTCCCGTCTTTGGCTGGGATCAATTGGAAGCTCCCAGAAGCTGAAGACACGGACACCCGATGTCGGCATACCCCCACTCGTGATGTATCCCTGTGTTCTGAGACTAGGCATTCAACATCCATAAACACATATAATAGAGTTCAGGTGCACAACCTTGTAAACGCCAATCCAAAAATTGAGATAAACATTAGAATCAAACCTTCAAAAAGTACAAATTTTGTTTAAATTCCTAATTATTTTGTTCATTGCTCCATAACCATGTGATCATAAGAAAAGTGGAATTACAGGTAATTAAAATTATTTTCATGTAAAAATACTTTATTTAAACTATATTTGTGTATTGGCGTTTACGGGGCCTTGCGCCTAGACTATTCATATATTCGGTATGAATCAAATCTGAGACTAGAAATGTAATACCACAATGTAAAGAAAGATAGGATCCCAAATTTGGTACAATGTAAATATACTTAGCTCTGTCTTTTCATCATTAAAGTAGTGTCGTGGGGGTGATGAGAATGGGAAATATTGCGCCTAGAGCGGGACTTGAACCTACATATCTTTGCATTCCTGGCCATTGTGGTAAACATTACACCACCGAGGCGCCCTGATATCACTATACAACCCACGCATACCTGTCTATGTGGCTCCTTGCCTGAGAGTTCAGTGCAGACCACTACAGTATTAACAAATTTGTTTGATTATTTGTTCGAGTTTTACATCCTGGCAACATGTAAGGTCATATCACGACTGGTACTGACTTATGGCAGTGCAGACTCATGGCAACTTTATAGTGCTGTGCCACAGAGAGACCAGTCAGCCTGCACCATGACCAAATTTCCCACTCAGTCGCATTTTCCTTATAATGAGCTAACCAGTGCTTGCATATCCTAGTAAAACTAAGCATCAGGCTAGGTAGCGACAAATAGAAATGTTGTAAGTCATTGGCTTGACTTGGGCAGGATTCGAATCGCAGACCTTCTAACTTCAGACGATCAAGGTAATATAAGAACACACCTAGTGTTGAGTGAAACCAAGCGGACAAGGCCAAGTCTAATTGCATATTAATCGGCGATAAGTAAGAACTATAGTTCTAATGGTTAGCCCTTGTGCACACCACCTTAATGCTGTGTTTAGTATTCATGACAAATGTAACTTTGTAATTTATTTTAGATTGACTATTTAAATTAAACGAAGAGAGGGGATTGCATTTGTTCTCATTTATATTCATGTTATCCATTGCAACTAGCCAACATTAAAAGTAGTACCAATCAAAGTGTACAAGTACCATTTAGAGCCAATGGTTCGTACATCCCCGGAAACACCGCCGTTCAGCATAGGCTGTAACATACCCTCATTCATGTACCCACACAACATCCAGGTACCCACTCAGAGAAGTCGTCAATTCCCAACATCCAGCTCAGCAACCAACGTTATGGCGAGAGTAAATACCTCGTCAATACAAAAAAAAACAAAAAAACAACGACACATATTTGGTTCTATAAACATAAAAACTAAACGAGGTTGTACTTGGAGAGTTTGTTGGTGTGGGTTCAAGCCCCATACAGTCCAAAACCTTTTTACATTCAACAACAAAAAAGGCTAACCTGAGCAGACACAGGTAAACACTCCTGGGCAAAGGCACATATCAGCCTCAATATCAAAACAGTACCACTGCTGTCCAGCGTTGAAAGCAAGCACCCTGACGGGAGCTTATACGTTATGGGCAGGGTAAATACCTCGTCAATAACAACAAAAATATAAAAAATGCAGACCCTCCCACCACCACCGCGCCAACAAGGAGACTTGGCTTAACGAGCACATAGTTGATTGACCAGGTGCTCAGAAACTCCGGTCAATGGGATTATCCATTCAACCTCGGCTACGTCACTAAATGCGCAGTAATTACGTAATCGGGCGGATTTGTTCGAATCATGAAGAGATAAACAATATGTATCTGTATGAATTTGCTTAGTGCCATTTGTTTACCTGTTCTGCAGTTGCTTATCATTACCTTATATGATACTTTACCTGCATGACAACCAATGTTCTGTAGTTGTTTATTAACTGATGTGACACTTAACCTGCATGCCAACCAATGTTCTGTAGTTGTTTATTAACTGATGTGACACTTAACCTGCATGGCAACCAATGTTCTGTATTTGTTAATTAACTGATGTGACACTTAACCTGCATTACAACCAATGTTGTGTAGTTGTTTAGTAACTGATGTGACACTTAACCTACATGACAACCAACATTCTGTATGTGTTTATTAAATGATGTGACACTTAAACTGCATGACAACCAATGTTCTGTAGTTGTTTATTACCTGGTGTTTCACTTAACCTTCATGACAGCCAATGTTCTGTAGTTATTTATTAACTGATGTGACACTTGACCTACATGACAACCAATATTCTGTAGTTGTTTATTAACTGATGCGACACTTAACTTTCATGACAACCAATGTTTTGTAGTTGTTTATTAACTGATGTGACACTTAACCTGCATGACAACCAATGTTTTGTAGTTGTTTATTAACTGAAGTGACACTTAACCTGCCTGACAACCAATGTTATGTAGTTGTTTATTACCTGATGTGACACTAGACCTTCATGACAACCAATGTTCTGTAATTGTTTATTACCTGGTGTAACACTTAACCTTCATGACAACCGATGTTCTGTAGTTGTTTATTAACTGATCTGACACTTGACCTACATGACAACCAATATTCTGTAGTTGTTTATTAACTGATGCGACACTTAACTTTCATGACAACCAATGTTTTCTAGTTGTTTATTAACTGATGTGACACTTAACCTGCATGACAACCAATGTTTTGTAGTTGTTTATTAACTGAAGTGACACGTAACCTGCCTGACAACCAATGTTCTGTAGTTGTTTATTACCTGATGTGACACTAGACCTTCATGACAACCAATGTTCTGTAATTGTTTATTACCTGGTGTAACACTTAACCTTCATGACAACCGATGTTCTGTAGTTGTTTATTAACTGATCTGACACTTGACCTACATGACAACCAATATTCTGTAGTTGTTTATTAACTGATGCGACACTTAACTTTCATGACAACCAATGTTTTCTAGTTGTTTATTAACTGATGTGACACTTAACCTGCATGACAAGCAATGTTCTGTAGTTGTTTATTAACTGAAGTGACACTAAGCCTGCATGACAACCAATGTTTTGTAGTTGTTTATTACCTGATGTGACACTTAACCTGCATGACAATCAATGTTCTGTAGTTGTGTATTACCTGATGTGACACTTAACCTGCATGACAACCAATGTTCTGTAGTTGTGTATTACCTGATGTGACACTGAACCTACATGACAACCAATATTCTGTAGTTGTTTATTAACTGATGTGACACTTAACCTGCATCATAACCAATGTTCTGTAGTTGTTTATTAACTGATGTGACACTTAACGTGCATCACAACCAATGTTATGTAGTTGTTTATTAACTGATGTGACACTTAACCTACATGAAAACCAATGTTGTGTAGGTAATTATCATGGCTATATGTTACAAGTTTACCTGCATGACAACCAATGTTGTCTACGTAATTATCATTACTATCTGATATAAGTTTAACCTGCATGACAACCAATGTTGTGTAGCTAATTATCATTACTATATGATACAAGTTTAACGTGCATGACAACCAATGTTGTGTAGGTAATTATCCTTACTATATGATACAAGTTTAGCCTACCTGATACCTAATGTTGTCTAGGTAATTATCATTACTATATGATATAAGTTTAACCTACATGACAACCAATGTTGTGTAGGTAATTATCATTACTATATGATATAAGTTTAACCTGCATGACAACCAATGTTGTGTAGGTAATTATCCTTACTTCTGATACAAGTTTAGCCTACATGACCCCCAATGTTGTCTAGGTAATTATCATTACTATATGATACAAGTTTAACCTACATGACAACCAATGTTGTGTAGCTAATTATCATTACTATATGATACAAGTTTAACGTGCATGACAACCAATGTTGTGTAGGTAATTATCATTACTATATGATATAAGTTTAACCTGCATGACAACCAATGTTGTGTAGGTAATTATCCTTACTTCTGATACAAGTTTAGCCTACATGACCCCCAATGTTGTCTAGGTAATTATCATTACTATATGATACAAGTTTAACCTACATGACAACCAATGTTGTGTAGCTAATTATCATTACTATATGATACAAGTTTAACCTGCATGACAACCAATGGTGGATAGGTAATTATCCTTACTATATGATACAATTTTAGCCTACATGACACCTAATGTTGTCTAGGTAATTGTCATTACTATATGATATAAGTTTAACCTGCATGACAACCAATGTTGTGTAGGTAATTATCATTACTATATGATATAAGTTTAACCTGCATGACAACCAATGTTTTCTAGGTAATTATCATTACTATATGATACAAGTTTAACCTGCATGACAACCAATGTTATATAGGTAATTATCATTACTATATGATACAAGTTTAATCTGCATGACAAACAATGTTGTCTAGGTAACTATCATTACTATATGATACAAGTTTGACCTGCATGACAACAAATGGTGTGTAGGTAATTATCATTACTATATGATACAAGTTTACCCTGGATGACAACCAATATTGTGTAGGTAATTATCATTACTATATGATACAAGTTTAACCTGCATGACAACCAATGTTGTCTAGGTAATTATCATTACTATATGATACAAGTTTGACCTGCATGACAACCAATGGTGTGTAGGTAATTATCCTTACTATATGATACAAGTTTAGCCTACATGCCACCTAATGTTGTCTAGGTAATTGTCATTACTATATGATATAAGTTTACCCTGCATGACAACCAATGTTGTGTAGGTAATTATCATTACTTCTGATACAAGTTTAGCCTACATTACACCCAATGTTGTCTAGGTAATTATCATTACTATATGATATAAGCTTAACCTGCATGACAACCAATATTATGTAGGTAATTATCATTACTATATGATACAAGTTTAATCTGCATGACAACCAATGTTGTCTAGGTAACTATCATTACTATATGATACAAGTTTGACCTGCATGACAACCAATGGTGTGTAGGTAATTATCATTACTATATGATACAAGTTTAGCCTACATTACACCCAATGTTGTGTAGGTAATTATCATTACTATATGATACAAGTCTGACCTGCATGACAACCAATGTTGTGTAGTTGCTTCTGTGATAAGTAATGTACATGCCAACCAATATCGTGTAGTTCTCCCTCTCCAACTCAAAAAGTAGACGTAGAAATGACCAGTATATGTTGGCAACAACCTCATCTCATTACTCTAGAAACCGTTTAGAACTTGTATATATATGTGTGAACATATGTGTGGCATTACCTCTCCATTGAAGTCGATTTCCTTGACATACCTCTTCAAGATATTGGCTTATGACTATCCATATATGGTTATGCTAAGGCTAACTCGTCATATATCTTGGAAATCATTAGGTACGCAGTTGTTTGTGGGTTTAATTTTATTGTATTGAACCTTTTAAACAAATACAATCTTTATTTAAAGAAAGTATAAATAGCCGTACCAACAATGACTGAAAAAACAGTTCCTAGGCACTGAAACCATTTTTGTCTTCAGAGGAATAGATATATTTACGAGAACAGGTGACAATTGGTCATTTATCATCCCTTTTGTTTCTTCGTTTGCAAATATTCGTCATTGATCGAATAATAAGCAGACCGGAAGCCAGCCATGGAGTGCTCTTACCGACTCAGCCACGCCATCTGGTGGCCATGTCGGTCAGTTGGTTGCCTTGTTGGGGTTCGACGGCCCAGCAATATCTAAGGTCATAGCAGGACGGGTAAAGACTTGGACAGTGAGCAGCTACGGCGATTTTATAGTGCTGCCCCACTCGGGGACCTGGCTGCCGAAACAATGATGCGATATCCAACTGAGTCACAATACGCTGATGTTGAATTAATCATTCCTTCCCCATGCATATTAATGCTGAGCGCGAGGCTAGGTAGCAACAACTAAATGTTGGCAAAGTATTGGTTCGCCTAAGCCAGGGTTGCGACCCCCGACCTCCAGCACAAGAAGCCAATAATACCCTGACAGATCCGGCCTCCGCATCCATTAGGGTGGCTATATGGCACTTGAAATAGTACAATGAGAGTGGATACGTGATGCTATCAAAGCTAATTTACTAGCCAGAAGTAAGTGTGTAAGAAACATGCCAAGTAGGCAGGAAATAGGGGCGGGGCGCTTTAGGATGTCAGTTTGAATGCTGATTTGAACCAGGATTTAGCACGACCGTGCTTTTTTTCAATGACTGTTTATGAACCTGAATGAATGCATTATAATGGGCCACACTGTAGTTAATTAGGTTGCAGACTCTGAGGGTTAGTCTAGGCGCTTCCAACATTAGCCCGAGCTGATTGAATATTTAAGCGTCAAGTGGAAGTTATTGATTGAGATTAAGTAATGCTATGATTCAAAACAATCACAAGAAAAAGGTCAGACAGTATTGGTTTTGTGCAGGAAGTTGTATCCGTACATGAATAAAATATGGTTCTGACCCCCTGTGCCTTAAGGCTATTAGCCACCCGAAGTAAGCGCATGTACTTTGAAGGTCAACGCAGGCAGTCTGTTTTGTGGTGGGGTAGACAACAAGTTGCCAACCATTTCCATGAAGATAAAGTGACATGCTGCAGCTCCTTCGACCGTCACCTCAGCACAATTGTAACGAGCATTAGGCGGCAAGTACGGGTAGTGGGTTCTAACTATGTCAGCATCAGGGAAGTGTAGGGGGTTCTAACTATGTCAGCATCAGGGAAGTATAGGGGGTTCTAACTATGTCAGCATCAGGGAGGTGTAGTGGGTTCTAAATATGTCAGCATCAGGGAAGTGTAGGGGGTTCTAACAATGTCAGTATCAGGGAGGTGTAGGGGTTCTAACTATGTCAGCATCAGGGAAGTATAGTGGGTTATAACTATGTCTGCATCAGAGACGTGTAGGGGGTTCTAACTATGTCAGCATCAGGGAAGTGTAGTGGGTTCTAACGATGTCAGCATCCGGGAAGTGTAGGGGGTTCTAATGGTGTCAGCATCAGGGAAGTGTAGTGGGTTCTAACTATGTCAGCATCAGGGAAGTGTAGTGGGATCTAACTATGTCAGCATGAGGGAAATGTAGGGGGTTCTAACTATGTCAGCATCAGGGAAGTGTAGTGGGTTCTAACTATGTCAGCATGAGGGAAGTGTAGGGGGTTCTAACTATGTCAGCATGAGGGAAGTGTAGGGGGTTCTAACTATGTCAGCATCAGGGAAGTGTAGTGGGTTCTAACTATGTCAGCATGAGGGAAGTGTAGGGGGTTCTAACTATGTCAGCATGAGGGAAGTGTAGGGGGTTCTAACTATGTCAGCATCAGGGAAGTGTAGTGGGTTCTAACTATGTCAGCATGAGGGAAGTGTAGGGGGTTCTAACTATGTCAGCATCAGGGAAGTGTAGTGGGTTCTAACTATGTCAGCATCAGGGAAGTGTAGTGGGATCTAACTATGTCAGCATCAGGGAAGTGTAGGGGGTTCTAATGATGTCAGCATGAGGGAAGTATAGTGGGTTCTAACTATGTCAGCATGAGGGAAGTGTAGTGGGTTCTAAGTAACTATGTCAGCATGAGGGAAGTGTAGTGGGGTCTAACTATGTCAGCATGAGGGAAGTGTAGTGGGTTCTAACTATGTCAGCATCAGGGAGGTGTAGTGGGTTCTAACTATATCAGCATCAGGGAAGTGTAGTGGGATCTAACTATGTCAGCATGAGGGAAGTATTGTGGGATCTAACTATGTCAGCATCAAGGAGGTGTAGGAGGTTCTAACTATGTCAGCATCAGGGAAGTATAGTGGGATCTAACTATGTCAGCATCAGGGAGGTGTAGTGGGTTCTAACTATGTCAGCATCAGGAATGTGTAGTGGGTTCTAACTATGTCAGCATCAGGGAAGTGTAGTGGGATCTAACTATGTCAGCATGAGGGAAGTATAGTGGGATCTAACTATGTCAGCATCAGGGAGCTGTAGGAGGTTCTAGCTATGTCAGCATCAGGGAAGTGTAGTGGGATCTAACTATGTCAGCATCAGGGAGGTTTAGTGGGATCTAACTATGTCAGCATTAGGAAAGTGTAGTGGGTTCTAACTATGTCAGCATCAGGGAAGTGTAGTGGGTTCTAACTATGTCAGCATCAGCGAAGTGTAAATGGCTCTAACTATGTCAGCATCAGGGAAGTGTAGTGGGTTCTAACTATGTCAGCATCAGAGAAGTGTAGGGGGTTCTAAATATGTCAGCATCAGGGATGTGTAGTGGGTTCTAACTATGTCAGCATCAGGGAGGTGTAAATGGCTCTAACTATGTCAGCATCAGGGAAGTGTAGTGGGTTCTAACAGTGTCAGCATCAGGGAAGTGTAGTGGGTTCTAACTATGTCAGCATCAGTGAAGTGTAAATGGCTCTAACTATGTCAGCATCACATAAGTGTAGTGGGTTCTAAATATGTCAGTGTCAGGGAAGTACAGTGGGTTCTAATGGTGTCAGCATCAGGGAAGTGTAGGGGGTTCTAACTATGTCAGCATCAGGGAAGTGTAGTGGGATCTAACTATGTCAGCATCAGGGAGGTATAGTGGGTTCTACCGGTGTCGGCATCAGGGATGTGTAGTGTGTTCTAACTATGTCAGCATCAGAGAAGTGTAGGGGGTTCTAAATATGTCAGCATCAGGGAAGTGTAGGAGGTTCTAACTATGTCAGCATCAGGGAGGTGTAAACGGCTCTAACTATGTCAGCATGAGGGAAGTGTAGTGGGTTCTAATGATGTCAGCATCAGCAAAGTGTAAACGGCTCTAACTATGTCAGCATGTGGGAAGTGTAGTGGGTTCTAACTATGTTAGCATCAGGGAGGTGTAGTGGGTTCTAAATATGTCAGCATCAGGAAAGTGCAGTGGGTTCTAACTATTTCAGCATCAGGGAAGTGTAGGGGGTTCTAAATATGTCAGCATCAGGAAAGTGTAGTGGGATCTAACTATGTCAGCATCAGGGAAATGGGTTGGGTTCTAACTATGTCAGTTGCAGGAAAAATGTACGGATAGTGGTTGCTCATGGTTTCAGTGCCTGGTAGATTTTGTACATACACTCCAACATTAATTTAGTTTGTTTTCACTTCAAATATGTCCATTTATAATATAAGTAATTTCAAACTAAAATAAGGTTGCATATAACAATCAAAATACTATATTTATCGGCTATAGTCTAAACTCTAAACCATCGGACTATGCAACTTTAAAGGCATAAACTCAGCTGACCACGCGCACTTCTCCAGACACCTTCAGGGTATCACCCAAGGCTTTCCCGGTACAGTAGGTAAAGGTTTCGGCAACACAACCTAGGAGGACCTGAGGAGATGTGCATGATGGAGTAACCTCCTTTCTCTTCCTGACTCAAAAACTATAATTGAGAGATGGATTAAAAAGACCACTGTGAATACTATCAGCAGTTAAAGCAGACATGCTCTCAGTGAATCAGTTGTCAGTGCTATGTTCAGGTTGGAGAGTTTACCTCGTTTGGGCTATGGTTTTTTGACTACCTCATTTGACCCCCGGTTCAATTACCAAGGTCAAATTTTATAAAGGATTAAGGTGCAGGTTCACAAATATGGTTGTGGCACACTGAGTTTTGGGATGTTTTCCGATTGGAATAAATAACTAGAAAGCAACAAATTATATCTAATTTCCTGAATATTCCAAGGATATTTAGCTGACACTGGATTGAGTAAATTAACAGTGACTATTAGGAAATAATTCATTAGTTACAACAAATGGCTACAGGACAGATCTGCCTGTGATAGTACTGTGTTGGTATAGCCATGAAGTGCAAACAATAGGGGCACCTCAAGTCAACCATGGGGGTATATGCTGATCTGTGGCCTACGCACATACTTCCACTTGCCACTGGGGGAGGAGATCCTGTGGGGAGTGTTGTACATCATTTAGATATATTTTGTTTGCATACCAATATATATGCATAATAAATAATTCACTGTAATTTATCTTATGATACATAATCACCACAAATATGGCTTTTCTTGCTGGTACAACACAATTATGCAGGTATGCAGGTATTGCAGGTATAGCAATACCTCAGGGAGTTTAACGCCCCTGCCCTTCAGAGTTGTAAACCACTGCCTTGTGGTAACAGGTTCTTGACAGAACCGAAGGCTAAGGGAGCAAACCCTAAACAGAAAACCATGTCATTGTGGCAGCATTAAGGGTGGTTGATGTATGGAACTCCCAACATCTCCTGACCAGCCACAGCAGGGACAAAGCAGATCCTCTATTCTCAACTGTCTTCTGGTTACAGAAAGAGAGGGTGCCCTCGTCTCTGGTTTAAGGATACCATCATGAGAAACCTGAAGCTGAGAGACATTAAGACTGACTCATGGACACAACTCTCACAGCAGAGAGCTAAATGGAGAGCGGCAGTCAAGTAATGAAAGCAGTCTTTGTCGCACTTACCTTAAATATTATTGTATTTATATTTTATTTATTTTATTGTTGGTTATCACTCTTTTATTTCTATTCATATTATTCAAGGGAAGGTTGGCGCCGGGAGGCCCGGCGCCGGGAGGCTGAGAGACCCGGCCCTGGGAGGCAAGCCAAGAGTCCCGGCGTGGGGAGGCCGGGATTCTCAGCACTGAGTCGTATCTATATAGACCAATATACATGCACTTATATGCATACATGTATATATGCTTATATACACATATATCTATTCATCTATTCATATATTTTTGGGTTTTGTTTATGCTTAGCAACAGAAACAAACAAAGATATGCGTTTCCATATATTAATGAACACTTTATTGCATTTAAAAGCTCTGTATCGTGTATTTGTTTATATATCTATGGATAAATATGTATATGTTTATATTTACATACATATATGCACATATATACATATAGGTATTCGGAAATTATCTTCATGTGGATCGCGGACGGTAGGCTTCCCGATGGAGGGAATGACCCAATGGCCATAAACAGTGTCCGCCTCGAGGTCATCACCCCCCCTGGGATGGCCACCTCCACCTCATCCTCCAGGGCTGTATCCTCCCAGGCTGCCGACACCACCCGCCCTAAAGCCCAGGCCGACGGCCGCATGCCTTACACCCGGGAGGCATACGGTGTCCTCTGCCCTGCATGGAACCGCGAGTCCGCCTCGTGCGACCTCGTGCCCGCCGGTGAGGCCCACAGCTAGCAGGGCGCCCAGAGGCGCCACGCCTGCGCTTACTGTGCCAACATGAGGTGCATCCTCACAGCACACAGTGAGGCAGTGTGCTACACAAAGTGCACCTGCAAGCGTGCCCTGGTGGCTGGCCCCTTGGTAGATTTTTAGTCCGGTGGCGTGGGATGCCCACCTGGACGGTTGCAGCCCCGCGGCCCTCCAAGACCGCAGCCCCATCCCTCCAGTGGTGGGCCGTTGCCGGCCCCATACCACCACTGCCCCCCAGGAGGGCCCCGTCACACCCACGGACCTCCTCTCATCATCACAATGGCCACGCCCCCGGTGACGTTATCACAGATGTCTCAACACACCCCACCACCGCTGCCACCCCTGTCACCCCAGATGCCGCAGGGCAACCCCCGGAAGTCGCCAGTAAACTGCCGGAAGTTTCCACACCCCTGCTGCCCGCCGAGCCCTCAGATGCCACTGAACCCTGCACATGTGCCCACCCCCACCTCCACCCCCCCCTCGTCAGATCTCGCCGCCCTACCCGGCCTTCGGCTCGGATTACGTAACACCCCAGACACTGGGTTACCCGCCGCAACAGATACTGCCAGCCTCACCACCTTTCACACCTCCCCTCACCACCACACCCCTCACCACCACCAACCTGCCATAACCCCCCTGCTCCTCACCCTACCCCAGCACTCCCCCCAGGCTCGGGGACCTCGCCAGCCCTCACCAGCCCTCGCCGCCCGGCTCACTCCCGGTCCTGCCGTGCCCGACGACGACACCACCTATTATTGAACACCTCCCCTCCCCCCTCCCCTACCTCGCCATCTGCGCCCCGGCCAGTGCCGCCGAGTTCACCTCCCCCCCTCTGCGCCCCTCACCGGGCCTCCTTCCTCGCCCCACCCTGCTCCCACGCCCGCCCTCCCCCGGCGACCTCGGTGAACCAGTCGCCGACATCGTCGATCCTGCCATCCAGGACACCCTCCCCGCTGCCCCCTCCTGCAGCCCCACCACCCACGAAAACGCCCCACCCTCCTATCCATCTGGCCGCACACCTCCGGTGAGGAGGGGGCCCGCTACCCCACCTTCTCCCAGGCCTATGCAGCCCTCCGGGATGCGGGCCTCCCTAATCTTTTGGCCACCTGCATCCCCCTCCACTCAGGCCTACAGATCGCCGCCTGGCGAGACCGGCTCCAGGGATACCATGACCCCGACCTGGTCGACCTCCTGGAGTTCGGTTTCCCAGCCAATTACTCTGCCAACACCCCTCCCCACCCCACTTACACTAACCACCGGGAGGCCTAGGAGCACAAGGTCCACCTCCGCAATTTCGTCCAGAGCGAGCTAGCCCATGGCGCTCTCGCTGGCCCCTTCCACGGCCTCCCCTTCACACCATGGGCCCAGGTCTCCCTGATGATGCCCCACCCCAAGTCCGACCCTGGAAAGAGGCAGGTCATCATCAACCTCTGCTACCCTCCCGGAGGCAGCATCAATGCCGGCATCCCCCATCAGGAGTACCTCGGGAAGCCCCACAGCTACAGGCTCCTGTGCATCACCGACATGGGCCACTGCCTCCTTTGATGGGTGTGAGCGCTCCTACCTGAGGGCCCACCAGGCCTTCGATGGTTTCATCGCACTCATCGGCACCCTCGGGCTGGAGGTCGCCGCCGGGAAGTGCCACCCTCTGGCGGTCTGCCTCTCCTGGCTCAGATTCGCTCTCGACAGCGAGGCGATGACCATCCTGATCGCACCCGACAAAGTCGAGGATCTCGTCACCGACTACGAGGCACGGATCGCCCACCCCAGCCTCGGCCGCCGCGAGCTTCAGAGCATCCTCGGCTGCCTCAACCATGTTGGCAGCTGCGTTCTTCCTGTGAGGAAGTTCATGGGCCGCCTCCTTGCGGCCCTGCGCAGTTGCTATGGAGCCGCCTGCATCACCCTCGGGGAGGAGGCCAGGTGGTTTGCGCTGTACGGATGCGCCTCGAACGGCCTCCACCTCCTCCGCACCCCTGAGGTCTGCCGCCTGGTCATAGAGTGTGATTCCTGCTTCAACGGCAGCGAGACCTACTCCCCGACAGGCTGTTACACCCCAGGGTACTCAAAGGAGTTTCGGGCATGCTTCCCTGCGATCCACAAGCTGGAGTTGGTCAACCTCGTCGTGGCTCTCCGGACCCTCTTCCCCGAGGACATGACAGGGGCCACTCTGGTCGTTAACACCGACAACATGGCCTCCACCACCTCCCTGGAGTCTGGGCACGCCTGCGACGCTACTCTCGGGACATGCGGCCACAAGCTCTGGCTCATGTGTATTGATTAGACCTTTACATTACGGAGTGGTTAGGTGCATAGTTTCCCTTCATAGGTTTGCATGCCTACTGTGTAGTGAATTGCATAATTATAATTGCATAATTATCATATTGTTGGAGATAACATTTTGAGATGGAGTGTTAGTATAATGGTTTGTTTATTATGTTAGATAGAGTGTGGCTAGCTTGTAGGATTATGCTTAAACGGTTGATACCTTGGGTGTGTTTTTGATGAAGCGAAATAGCGAATGGTAGACAGGAAGTCTGAACACTTATTTGTCTCTGTGAACACTTATTTGTCTGATTACATGTTTAAGGCAAGTTTGTTATCAGCACACCAGATATTGACCTTTTTTAACACCTTGTTTACCAGAGTGGCTGCCAGAATAATGTTATTGCTTCGTGCCAATAGTGTATCAGGCTCGCCGCTGCATTCCCGCCTGGGAACGAAGCAAAACCCTCCTTTTCGGCCAGTTTCCTGATGGCCGTGTCATAGCGAACATGTCCTTAAACAGTTCATGTTTAGCCTTGGAGGCCATGTAGGCGAGGTGGCTGAGCAGTGCTTGAGCATCCTTTAGTGTCACACCGTCCAGGCTCAGGAACCACAGACATGAGGCTGCATGTATCTCGGCCATAGATAACTTTCGCACCTCCTTTTTATCTTCGGTATGATTTTTCAAAGCCCACTCACTTTTTCGACGTCTGGAGATACTCCTGGTCCTGCTACGTGACCTTGATCTACTGCATGACCGGGAACGGTGGTGGCAGGTCCGGCTCCAGCATGAGCCTCCCCGTAGTTGGAGTGACCTGCATCTTGAGTGGCTGCCGGAGCCACTCCCGCGTCTGACGGTGGTGGCTTAACTGTATCCCGGGCTGCTCTCTCCTTCTCCAACATGTCCCTGCGCTTCACCAGCTCAAACATCCGTATGTCTCTCTCCAGCTGTCTCATCTCCTCCCTCAATGCACATATCCCAGATATCTTTGGTGATTTCCTCCACTACCCAATCGTCCGATGAGTCTCCCGTGGTCACCATCTTGACTCTGAGAATTTGTGTGTGATACGCATGTTATTTCCTGCGGTGTCTTCCCTCTTCATGTCTGGAATACACCTTGGTCCCACGTGAATTCTACCACAAGGGGTTCAGAAGCCATCAGACATGCTGTATCGTCCCAGACGATTGTTAGAAACGCATTGACCGTCCGAGTGGGTCGGGAGGTGATAACGGCAGACACAGCTGGCTTATATGAGGTCAGAGTCCCTGACAGGTGGTGCTGTGTGGTCAAACATGGAACTAAACAATGTCATACACTAGCTGTGGTTTGCAATTTAACAATACAGATATAACTGAAGATGGTAGTGTCCTTGTTTATATTCCCATAATGGATTATAGAGCACATATATAAATATATAAACACATACATATACACATATACACATATATTAATGAACACTTTATCAAATTTTAATGCAGGGTGTGGGGCAGGGGTCACTGCATGCACTGCTCTAACCCCCCTGCGCGTGGTGTGACACACACTCGGAAGTGAATACATGTGTATTTGTTTATATGTATATGATACATATGCACATATATACATATACATACATGTATATACACACACATATATTTACATACATGTACAGTAAAACCAGACTAGCTCCACATATCGACCACTCCCCTATATCGATCGCTTTATTTGGGTCCCAACAATGACATTATCATTGTAGCCTTATTCTAACTTCCTCAGTCGACCACCTCCCTAAATGGGCCACTTAAAGTCGGTCCCAAGGTCCGTCGATATATAGAGGTTTTATTGTATACACAAACATATGTATGCATATATGCATATATCTATATTGATACATACCTGTATAAATAAATATAGACATGCATATACATATATATGCATGGATCTATCTATATATATACATGTATATATATATGTAGTGGTCTGCATTGACTTCTCAGGCAAGGAGCCACATAGAGAGGTAGGCGTGGGTAGATGTTGATATCAGCGAGCCTAAGTGATGTATTGGTTAGCACACTGGCCCAGAATGCAAAGAGATGTAGAACAAATATAATACATATTTGCCAAGAAAATTTAAAAAAATTAACACAGACTACTAACCATACCAACCAACTATATATCTGCTACTGTAATGAGGCAATCAATCACCTTATCAGCAGCTACTGTGTGATAAGATAACACCAACGCTACAGTTGGCCAGCATTGAAAACCAGCCTGAATACCCGGGCTTATATGCTATGGACAGTGTAGACCCGCTAAGGACAACACAAGAACGGATGTGGATAATACATTTATTATTATCATCTGAATAACGTATCTGGCTGGCCTAGCCGCCGAATCAATAAACAAAACTTTTTCTCAGGTTAGCAAACCGGCGCACAGGCCGGGTGTGTATCAGGAAGGCGCCGGGCCGGCCGAGCGCCATGGTTATATACGACTACTGGCACGCCGCCTAGCGAGCAGCGGGCGCAAAATGCTTCGCACGAAGCCGGCGCGTTCGAAACGCCGGAATTCGGCCCAGCTCAATATATACAATCGTCAAAGCCCATACGCATATATACTACCTGGAGACCCGCTAAGGACAACACAAGAACGGATGTGGATAATACATTTATTATTATCATCTGAATAACGTATCTGGCTGGCCTAACCGCCAATGGCGCACCGCGCCCCCAGCCAACTAATAATTCGACAAGGCCGAAGCGACTCTCATGTCAGCTAAAATCCGCTCAGGGAGGGGAGAAGCAATATAAAAAAAGATAGCATCTGAGGACCAATCTCCTCTAGTACTCAACTCCTCTAAGGTAGCACCCTGCATAGCAAGAAACGTACAACCCCACCTGCGAAGCGAATGACAAGAAAATAACTCTTTCTGCAACCCTGCGCACTCAGCAAAATATTGAATCGCACAATTCAATGCTCGATATTCTAAAGGATTGAACCCACCCTTAGATGAAGGTACTTGAAAAGCCGGTAAAGCATCCAACACAGGGACCTCCCTAAAGTGTCTCGTGGTCCAATAGACCGCACACAACTCACGATTCATCACTTTAGCCACATGGATCAACAATTCCCGCTACCTAAACTGGATAGTTTTAGTCCGTTTTACTGTAATCAACATCCCCCAACTGAAGAACTTAATGTTCTCCCTAGACAGCACGGAATCCGACCTCGTTAACTGACTCTTCCTCAACAGCCCCCTAAAACCTGTCAATAAGGCAGCGCGAATCGCAACATGACCCACACTGTTTGTCATAAAGGAAAAAATCAACAATAACTGTCCAGGTAATAACGGAGAAGCGCATCTCACCATGCACCCTAGCTGTCTCTTTGCTCCTCCCAAAACTGTTCTGATCAAATGAGAGCTATAATTAATAGGAGGAGAATCTCTAGCCTGTAAAAAATAATTCAGCGCCGACAAGTAGTTTGTAATAGAGCTAAACTTTAACGATCTGGTCAACCAGGTAATATATAACTCCACCTGCACATCAGGGCATGGCAGGGGAGGAAATATACCCTGGAACTCGTCCAAAAATGAGAAATACTTCTTAATCTGGGTCGAACGCGTGGCACGACTGCTTTCAGCATAGTAGCTCGACTGAAGCAGCGACATCTCTCGACGCAATTCTGGCAAGAAAAAAGGGAAAAATAAAGTCAAGCAAACAAATGCCTACAGCACAATCGCCCAGCAGAGTCTACCGACCCAATCCGAGTCCTATCACTCTCTACAGTCCAACGACTCAAAGCGTCGCAAATGATATTTCTTTCACTAGGTACATATACTGAACTAATCTCAAAATTATATTTGCAAGAAATCCAGAACGACTGCCTCACCCACTCCATTATTAATTTACTCTTACATCTTCCAGATGCTAAAGCTGCTCGAACAGTCATGTTATCTGTGACGAACACTACTGACTTGTCCCTCCAATGCTCTCCCCACCTTGTCGCGGCCGCCATAACCGCCCATATCTCACGCACATTAATATGCGCGTCATCGCAAATCTGATTGGAACGTGCGTAATGATGGCAAACTGAAGACTCTAAGTCTCGAGACACGTCCGAGTCAAAAACTCTGACGCACCAGTCGCCACCATGCAGTGCGCCAAAACCAGAGGAAGACGCATCTGTATACACAGACACGCACTCCGCGTGGCTCCCCAATATGCGTGCGTGGCCATTGAAACGGTCTACAAACTCTAACCACCACGCTACCTCCTCCTTACACGCCTGATTTAGCCTGAACTGGTAGTACGGATGCTTCAGTGTCCTAATGGCATCATAGACCCGACTACAAAATGAACGGCCTCCCTTCACTACTGAAGCACAATGCGCCAAACGCCCTCCCAACCTCTCTAAGTCCCGTCTCGTCGCCTTCCGTCTCCCCACAAAGGAAAGCAGATAGGCTTTCAATTTCACTACTTTATCCGCAGGCAGAAACAACTTCATGCGCACCGCATCAATTTCTATGCCCAGGAACCTGGTGCATTGAGATGGAGATAACATTTTAGGGAAACTAACAAAAAAAACCAACTGTCTAAGAACTCTCACAATAATCAACTGAGACCGAACACCGATCCGCTACTGAGACCAAGACCGATCCGCTACAGCGAAATCGTCCAAGTAATTTATCACTTCTGATGCACCTCGACGACTACACGCATGCACTATGAAGTTACTGATTCTCGTAAATACATACGGACTGGACGACAACCCCATACACATACGGTTATCTACAAAAAAACGAACACCTGCACCAAAATCCCATTGTAACCCCTGCCGATCTCTATCGCTCGGATGGATCGAGACTGCTCGATACGCATTCTTAATGTCCACTACTGCCATGTAGTCCTGTAAACGCATACCATCGACAAGGTCATCGACGCCCAAATAGGAAAATGTCTGACTAACCTTGTCGACGTATGCGTTCACAGACCCACACAACGGACGCGAACAATCAACAACACAGCGTAAACCATCACCGGTAGACTTCGGGACACAACAAATGTTGTGAATGCAAGGGGGGGGGGAACCACCACCTCAGAAATATAACCATTGCATAACTCATTAGATAATTGTTCACCAATAAAGTTATAATGCGTGTCAGAGCGAACTGCCCTATTAAATACAGTGTAACTGGCAACACAGTCAGAATTAATTACCTCAAAGCCAAAAACAAAACCTCTCAATATATAACTCCAATCAGCGTCATGCGAGCCAAATAAAAATAATTCGCAGAACGCATGACACAGGCGCAATTGTGTAAGGTTGCCGCGATGTAATGAGTACAATGACAACTTCCTAGAAAACATGCATTCATCACACAAAAATCAACAACAAAATCATCATCGCGATCATCAATGGCATGAACAATAAAACAGTCTAAGTCCACTGAAACAAACAACCAAGCACTAATTAAGTCAGTCCAATTAAGCAAGCAAGTCTGCCAATCAAGCAAGTCTGCCCAGAGTCTGTGGCACGACTACCCTCAGTTGAAACGCCCCCCAGCCCGTCACGACCAGTCAAGCAATCAATCAGCGGAGAGTGCGTGGCCCGACGACCACCCTGAGTGGCAACGCCCCCAGGACCATCCTGACCAATTGAGCAATCAATCAATGGATCCGCCCACCGCCGGTTCTCATGAACGTCCATCGACTCACTACCCTCCACACTGGTGCGCCCGACCCCACATCGATCTTTCCTACACTTGTCGCGCCGGTGCGATCTCGCACCGCACTTGCCACACCAATGTCCGAACCGACATGTCTGTTTGTCTCGCGAACACCCATCTTCACTATTAAACCCATAATAAGGTCGCACACCATCCCTCGTATACTGCTTCGACTCGCCCCCTTTTTTCGACTGACTATAAGTGTTCGTCTTCAAACAGTCAAATCCGTAGTATCGCAAAGTCAATTCAGAATTCCCCGGGTTAAATGCAGAATACCCGTCCTCTGCCGCCAAGCGACGAACACCCACGTCATAGTTCACATGTGCAGCGTTTACAAATTTATCAGCCTTAGCCCTACCCGCTAGATAAGCAATATGACAAACAAAACGCCTATAGTCCCTAATGTTTGAATCCTTGGTATGAAGCATCCAGTAACAATTCGCTTCAATGAGCTCATGGCAGTTCAACCTACGAACAGTTTTCTTATCTTCCGTGAAGCGCTTTATAGACCACTTACTTCAAAGACGCCTTGCGCGACTACGCGTCCTGTCTGAGGACGACGATGACGAACAACTACGGCGCCTATGGCGCCTGCGGCGCTTTGAAGGACTCCTGCCTTGCCGCAGCTCCGACTTGCATGCCTCCCGCACCAGCGTCCCCGACCGCCGCCGCGCGTCCGGCGACCTCGACTCTCGGCCCAGCTCAATATATACAATCGTCAAAGCCTGCGGGTGCCTACACTAGCATATACGCATATATACTACCTATAAATACAGCCTCAATGAAAAAAAAAGAGAGAAAAGAAAGATGTGGGTTCGAATCCCGCTCTAGGCGCAATATTCCCCATTGTCATCACCCCCACAACCGTGGTTGCCGTGACCATGATTCTGTACAAGCTAGGTGCTGTATAGTCATTGAACTTACCCTGTGTATGTATATGTAAGTGGATTGCCTGTATGTATGTATGTATGTATTTGTAAGCATTAAAAGACTTACAATTCCAGGGGGACGAGTGTAGTAGTCTGCACCTTGGTCGAGTCAAACCAATGACTTAAAAATTGATACCTGTCGCTTCCTAGCCTGGCGCTCGGCATTATTAGGATAGGACAAGGACTGACTGGTTGGCTCAGTGTCAGAATAATGTGACTGAGTGGGATATCAGGGCATGGTGCTGGCGGCCTGATCTTCCAGTGGATCCTCCTTCTACCACCACCCAAATATTTGAATAGAAATAAAAAGTAATAACCAAAAATAAAATAAATTAAATTTAAATGCAATAACATTTTAGCTAATGTTTTTTGTTATGTTTCTGTATCAGCAAAAAAAAGTGATATGCTGGTGCTTATGAATAAGATACAGTGAATTATATATTATGTTAATATATATTTTCACACACAAATATATCTAATTGATTAACAACAGTTCCCACAGGACCTCCCCCAGTGGCAAGTGGAAGTATGTGAGTGGGCCACAGACCAGCATATACCCCCATGGTTGACTGGAGGTGCCCTATTGTTTGGGATTCATGGCTATACCAACACAGTACTATGATGGGCAGTTCTGACCTGTAGCCATTTCTTGTAACTAAAGAATTGTCATGGGGGTGATGAAAATGGGAAATATTGTGCCTAGAGCGGGACTCGAACCCACATCTCTTTGCATTCCGGGCCAGTGTGCTAACCATTACACCACCTAGGCTCCCTGATATCAATACACTCCCCACGCCTACCTGTCTATGTGGTTACTTGCCTGAGAGGTCAGTGCAGACCACTACACTCGTCCCCCTGGAATTGTAAGTCTTGTAATGCTTACAATTACATACATACAGGCAATGCACTAACACATACATACACAGGGTAGGTTCAACAACCATACAGCGCAAAGCTTGTACAGGATCCTGATCACGGCAACAGTGTCATGGGGGTCATGAAAATGGGAAATACTGTGCCTAGAGCGGGACTCGAACCCACATCTCTTTGCATTCCGGGCCAGTGTGCTAACCATTACACCACCTAGGCTCCCTGATATCAATACACTCCCCACGCCTACCTGTCTATGTGGTTACTTGCCTGAGAGGTCAGTGCAGACCACTACAGAATTATTTCCTAATATTCACTGTTAATTTACTCAATCCAGTCCCAACTAAATGTCCTGGGAATATTCAGGAAATTAGATATATTTTGTTGCTTTCTAATCATGGATTCCTATCTGAAAACATCTCAAAACTCAGTGTGTCATAGCCAAAACTGTCAAACTGGACATTAATCTTATATACAATTCGACCTTGGTATTTAACTCGGTGGTCAGTGTCAAATGACCACCATACCTAAAACGAGGTAAGGTCTCCAACCTGATGTTATCTTCTTGGATCTTATCGTTAAAGTGGCATAGTCCGATGCTTTTCAGTTTCTTCGATGTTTTACAAAATAACTGGACGCGCATACAAAAATTACTTTCATAGATTTTCACTTCAAATATCTTCAAAGTAAAAGTTGCATAGTCCGATGGTTTTGGGTGTCTTCTGAGAAAACTATATATTAGGCAAAATTCATGTTGGCGTGCTAGTAATACCTGTGACCTCATAGGCTTCATAAATAACATCTATTAAATAGACGTAGTGTACCCTGTTATGTAGCAACACATGTTTAATATGGGCAGCAGTACTTAAGTTACATATGTACATTCGAATCTCAATTAAGTCTTGGTTTAGAAAATTTGATATTTTTATCAGACTTAAACTATTCCGAATAAAGGATTTTTCAAGTTAAAGTAATGTTCATTACGACAATCGAACTACAATACATGGGATAAGTTCTAAGCCATCAGAATATGCCAATTTAATGACATGACCTCACCTGTCCCAGCACCCTTCTGTCAACTCCTTCAGTGTATCGATTATGGGTGCTCCGTTACAGTAGATACAGGTTTCGCTTAATAACAAGTAAGAGGCCCTGAGGAAATATGTGTGACAGAATAAGCAGCACACACACACTCCCGTCTCTTCCTGACACAAACAAAAATAACTGAAAGACGACTGTGAATAGTGCCTGCAGCTAAAGCAGACATGCTATCATCGAATCAGTGTTCAATGATATGTTATCCAGCAGTTACTCTTCTTTGATGCTATGGTTAAAGTGGCATAGTCCGATGTTTTTGACTTTATGCCATTTATAAAAAATAACTATGTTAGATCGATCGCGTTAAAGTACTTTACCGAACCGGACGCGGTGGCCAAATGAGCACACTATAAAGCCACCATGAGTGCGCACTGTTACAAGGCAGTACCCATCCTGATATAACCTTGGACGTTGCCGGAACATAGAACCCCCACAAACAAAGTTTCCTTTTGTATGCAGTAACCTGTAGGGATGACATTGAGACGTTTGAAGTGAAATAATTCAAAATGGCGTGCATACCAAAATGCCGTGACCCAACTTACATATGCGGGTAGCCAGCTGCTCACCACCTGTCATTACGAATATGTCAATATAAATATAATTATGTTTCACAGCGTTTTATTACATTGCGTTTTATTCGAATAACTTTCTATTCCATCAGCATACCACCTGAAAATCCCAAGCTAGGCATGTAGCAAGTTTAAGTAGTGCACCAGTATCTAAAGTTGACATGTATGATTAAATCTAGCCAAGTCATTTTAGTTGTGGAAATGGTGTATGCAGATTTAAGGAAACCTCGCTCTTTGCACGTCTAACTGGAATAAGGTAACCAGTTGGTTTAATGTGGACCTGTGAGGCCTAACTAACCGAAAGGTCAGTGCGGTGATGTGTTCAATCATGCATGACCCAGACCCGGTTGTGTTCAACAGTCTCAGTCATGACCTCCTCTCTAGAGCAGCTCACAATGAATTCATGCTCATTGAATCCATGTGTGTGACAGTTGACTGATGTAGTGTGACAGTTTAATGACGTGGTGTGACAGTTAAATTACGCTGTGTGACAGTTAAATGATGCTGCGTGACAGTTGACTGACGCGGTGTGTCAGTTGACTGTAGTGGAATCGGTAAGAGCGCAGGATTTCCGTTTGGAAAGGTCGGGAATTTGGATCTCGCCCGAGTCAAAAGAATGTCTTACAAAATTGATACTTGTCACAACCTAGTCTGTCGATCGACATTTCGAGGATACGACAAGGTCTGCTTAGCTCAGTATCAAGATAATGTGACTGAGTTTGAAATTGTGTCTTTCCTTAAGTCCATAATTATTTTATTCAAAGGTAATTCAGTAAACTGAACGCTGATTTAGGGTGGCCCTCACTTTATTAATGATGTCATTGTATGGAATCCATTGATCGTGTTATATCGGGGGTTCACTGTTTTGACTAGGTGTGCATTGATCGTGTTATATCGGGGTTCACTGTTTTGACTAGGTGTCCATTGATCGTGTTATATCGGGGTTTCACTGTTTTGACTAGGTGTGCAACGTTTGATCGTGTTATATCGGGGTTTCACTGTTTTGACTATGTGTCCATTGATCGTGTTATAATGTGGGCATATAACTACAGGGAAAGGAACCACGACACGGCATACATATATAATCTGTTTGTGTGAATAACATTAATGTACACACAATCCGCTCCTTACATAACCCCTAAACCCCGACGCCGGACGCCCCACCTACCGGCACAGCCAACCACGCCCATCATGTATGTATCCTTCCTGCTGCCACCAATTCCGCCACCGTAGTTCGCCCGCCCGCCCGCAGGCAGCGGCAGGGTGTGACTATTGTATCTAGGATGGTGACTGTGCAAAGAACTGACTACCTAGTAAACCTTACATCCACGCACATTTCCTCACTGAGCAGATTGGGGAATTGTTTGTGTTGCCGGTCCCAGCGCTGACCAGCAATCCATTATGTAATATATTATTGTGATTACCATCTGCCCATTAGGCTGTTTGTTAATGGTCATTACCATCGGTCGGGCAAGACGTGTTCATCTTTCAGGAATATTCATGACTGTTCCGCACCAGTGTTTGGGATACATCCATGCCAGGTTTATTTCTCGTGGGGCATAAGTAGTGATGTAGGCTCAAGTGTTTCTTCATGACAGAACCACCCGGTGAATGGTTGCTGTAACTAGCCGTTGTTGATAATCTGTTGAGAAGTTAGCCTTCACTGCCGCCTATTGAAATCCATCCGTCTCCCTGTTGTTGAATATTTCTCCCTAAGTGCTAAATAGCAAGGACCTGATTGGTGTTATGGCAACATGCACACTTGCCAGGTGCATGTCAGCGTTAAAAAGTGTAACATTTCACGTGAGTTAGGCTTGGACTACCTGACCCCAGCACACACTGCTGACACACATGGATGAGTTTACTGTCAGGCCTGGACTGTTCACGGTAATTGACCCTTTGCACCACTTAATCTAGTCTACTCCCTCTCTCATAGTGTGTGCTTGCTTCTATGCTTGGTAGTGAGGCAGCTTGGAAAGCCTTGCTTGGCTGGGGAATACTTCTATGTGAATAATTATTAAATACATTTTTGTTGTTGTTCCTTTGGTCATAATGTACCTAAACGCGTGTGATTCGGTATGGAACGCCAAGAAATACCAGATTTCACCAGCCGCCAATCTGGGGCAGCTACCCCTGCCTCCTGATTGGCTGCCACACTAACCTACTGACCTACTTCACAGTGAGCTGGACACCTGAGCAAAGTTACCACCCTCCCACGTGACCATTGTTGACCTTATGCTTGTGTTCTCCTTAGCGCTTATCCTGGGTCTTTCCGCTGTTCTCAGTAATACATCCCAGCCCAACCCTGTTATTAAAAAGTTGGAACATGTGGGGCACAACATCAGCGCTCAATCCCTGGACGGGCGAGGGTGGGGGTGGTGGGGGTGAAGTGAGGTTGTGCATCTGACAGTCAAGCCAAGACGAGGTGCCCCTACCCTCAGAGGAGAATTATTCAGAAAAATGAAGTATCTTTTATGAAAGAACACGTTGCGTCAAGTAAATTATATCATAAACTGCTCTTTTTGTGTCATTCCCTGTTTATTTCATGTGGACGATTCCGGCTTGGGAGCTACATCCACTGGTAAACACATTGTCAAATGCCCGATTCCTGCACTACTCACACTGATACATGCTTAGTATTCAACTAAGTGAGTTGCTTCCAGTGACGTCATCAACTTATGTGCGCGTCCTCGAAAAAAAACGTAATCAGTTCTTGGATGCGTGACTACCTGGCAATACGAGGGAATGTAGAGAGCCCGATACAGGTATATAGCCTACCCAATCAGTTGTGGCTAAGTATAAGTTAACAAGCAGTAGATCTGAAGCTCATCAGTACTCACAGGGAGTCGGACCTGGGCAAACGAGATGCTGCAGACACCGTAATACTTGTAGCCCACCAAATCAGTTGAAGATAAGTAGACATGTATTATGTTGCCGATCACTAAACCTATTGTGCTGAGATTGGTGACTATTTGTGAATATGAGGGGATGAAGACATCACACAAAATCAATTGTGGCTAACTACAATTGTGGATCAATTTAATCAACAGTAACGATAACTACAAGTTAAGCAACAGTAAGGATAGGTACATGTTAATCAACAATAAACCTAAACAGTACTTGGATGGCTGATTGGTTGTAATGCTTGCATTGCGTTTGATTCACGGCGAAGGAGGCCCCCCCTCTCTATCTCCCTCCTCCCATCACCTGACTACCCCCACCCCTGCGGTTCTCTCCCCCTTATAATGTGGCTCACCGCTGACTCCAGCCACTCCGCCTCCTGCCTCCTACAGCTGCACTCACTTTTTTTGGCCCACTCCTCCTCCACGACTCAACCACCATGCTATCTATCGCTCGAGGCCGAGGTCGCACCGCTGGCCGCCGCAGCACCAGGAGAGCCCCGGACTGCCATGCCCTGGACTCTGTCTCCGCAACTTCTAGTGGATCACCACTGCCGAGGCGCATGGACTCCCATGCTCGGATGATGGAGCGCCACACCGTAATCGTCGAGGTGTTGGCCGTCACCGAGGCCCCCGCCCAGCCACCTCCAGCTGCCGTCCCGGGGGCCTCCAGGGCCAGTGCCCCCTTCTGACACTGCTCTACCAGCCACCCGTGGCAGCCGCCCTGCACCCGCAGTACCAGCGCCTCGCCCCACACTGGAGGCCAGCTGCCGTCCCCGCGATGGCCACACTCTACAACACGGTCACCCACACGGTCACCTCCGCCGCCGAGGCTGTCAGGGAAATCCTCGAATCTGCCAAGGTGCAACAGCGGAAAACGAAAAGGTATCCCTGCCGGTTACATCTTCCCTCATGGTCGAGAGGGGGTGGGGTCACAGTGGGGGAGGGGGGGTATGGGCTCGCCCTGCTGGCCCCTGACCCTCACCCCCAAAGCTACACAGCCTACCTCAGCCACCTCCTCGACCTTCACATCTCCGCCGCGTCTGTGCCCGAGGTTGAGCCGCCCCCCTCGCTGCCCCTCACCGGACCTCCTCCCGCACCCCCGACCACACCGCCTCGCTCCCCGGCGGAGAACCCGGAGAACCCGTCGATATGCTCGGAGAACCCGTCGTCGACATGGTCGATCCTGCCATCCAGGACACCCTCCCCGCAGCCCCCTCATGTGTCTCCAAACCCCCAGGAGTACTGCCCCACCCTCCTCTCCTAAGGCGAGGCGTAGGCCCGCTACCCAGACTTCACCAGGGCCTATGCAGCCCTCCGCGATGTGGCCCTCCCTAATTTTGTTACCACCCGCATCCTCTCCACTCATGCCTCACCATTCCCGGATGGTGGGCCTGCCTCTGCGACTTTCACGACCTCGACGTGGTCGACCTGCTCGAATTCGGCTTCCCGGACAACTACTCGTCCGACGCCCCACCACACCCCACCCCGCCCCACATACACTACCCATTGGGAGGCCCGCGAGCACGAGACCCACCTCGGGGACTTCGTCACCAGCGAGCTCGCCCATGGTGCCTCGCCGGCTCCTTCCACGTTCTCCCCCAGGATGACCCGGCCCAAGTCTGACACAGGCAAGAGGAGGGTCATAGTTGACCTCTTCTACCCCTGGGAGGAGCGTGAACGCCAGCATCCCTCGCCGGGAGTTCCTCGGGAGGCCCCACACATATAAACTCCCCTCCCGGATATGGGGCGCCGCCTCCTCCATGATGGCTCCAGTGCCTACATCTGGACCGCGCCGACCCCCTCCTATGCCCCTTAGACTGTATCACCCTCGACGGAGCCACATACGTCGACCTAGCCCTCCCCTTTGGCTGCCGGTCCTCGGGGCGGCCTGCGTCCGGGTCACCGCAGCCCTCTTCTGGGTCCTCTGGTGTGAGGACTATCACACCCATGTATATGTGGATGATTACATCGGCTGTAAGAGGATTTACCTCAGGGCATGCCAGGCATTCGAGAGTTTCATCGACCTGGTGGCCACCCTCAGGCTGGATGTCACCCCAGGCAAGTGCAACCCTCTGGCCATCCGCCTCACCTGGCTCAGCTGCGCTCTCGACAGTGAGGCCATGACCATCCGGATCACCCCCAACAAGGTTGAGGCCCTATTCACCAATTGCGAGGCCTGGGTCGAGCACCACACCCTCGGGGGCCGGGAGCTCCATAGAGTCCTCAGCCACCTCAACCATGTGGGCAGCTGTGTCCTCCCGGCAAGGAAGTTCATAGGCCGTCTCCTCACCACCGTCTGCAGCCGCTATGGGGCCACCTCGCTCACCCTCGGGGAGGAGGCCTTCCACGACCTGTGATGGTTGCCCTCTACAGCCGCGCCTCCAATGGACTCCACCTCCTCCATGACCCCAAGGTTAGGAATATTGTCATTGAGTGTGACTCCTGCCTCACAGGGGTCCGGCCTTTCTTGCGCACCACCTCCTACTCCCAGGCCTACACTAAGGGATTCCGTGCCCGGTTCCCCAACAGCTCGAGGCCGTTAACCTTGTGGTTGCCCTCCGGGCCCTCCTCCCCAAGGACATCGCGGGCACCACTGTCATAGTCAACATGGACAACATGGTGTCGGCCATGGCCCTCGAGACCGGCAGCGCCTGCGACCCCACCCTCGGGACTTGCACCCGGGAGCTCTAGCTACTCATCGCTACTGTCCTCCACAAGGCTGATGCCTCCCTCGTCCTGCCTGACACCCTCAGCCGGGCCCATCTCCTCGGGCCATGGGCCGAGGTGGCCAGGGCTGTGGTCGCTTGCTTCGACTTGTCATATGTGACTGCCATGACGACTTCTCCTACAAAGCAGGCCTCTGATTTCAGGTTTCTCCGCTCTCAAGGTGGCCACGGTCGATGGCCTGCAGATCACCTCCCTCGCGCCCTCCACCAGGAGGAACAGACGTCAGGCCGAGGCCTATAGCACCTGAATGCAGGCTCACGATCTCGACGGGCTCCACCCCTCTGACTTTGAAGTGGCGGCCTACACAGCCTCCCTCTATGCCACCGACTTCGCCTCCCGCCTCGCCCGAGACGTCTGCCGAGGAGGGGAGTGGGCCTTGACGCACGTGCCCCGCCCCACACGCCTGCTCACCAAGCAGCATGTCGCAGCTGTCTCGCACTACCTCGCCCCCGCCGGGCCCTCGGGCATCGTCCCGAGGTCTGCCCTCGGACATCGTCCCGAGGCCTGCCCTCCTTGGGTTCTATGCGATACTTAGGCAGTCCAGCCTGCTGTCACCCTCAGCGGGCGAGTGGGGAGGCCCACACACCATATCACGCGGCGAAGTCGCACCCGCCCCAGGTGGCTTCTACTTCAGCCTCAAGAGCTCCAAGACCCTCAAGGGGCCCTCGGCGGCCGTCACCCTCTTCGTGCCAGCCTCCCCCGGGCTCCGTGCTCTGCCCTTCGCGGCATGGTCGGTGTCCATCGCCCTTGTCCCGGCTGCCCCCGATGACCCTGCGTTTATCCTGCCCTCGGGCCGGCCACTTGACCCTCGGACCCTCACCAGCATCCTGCATGCTGCCCTCCGTGCCCTCTCAGTGCTGGCCCCGGACTCTTACACCCTCCACAGCCACCGCCGCGGTGCGGCCCAGGCCTGCCAGCAGTCCGGCGTCCCCCTGGAGGACATCAAGGCCCAGGGGACGTGGTCCTCCGACGCGGTCTATGCCTCCCTCCCCTGGCTATCCCCAGCTGGCACCCGTCGAGCCATCTCCTCCCTTTTGGTGGAGGGCTCTTTCGGGCTCCCTCCATCGCCACAATTTTCTCCCCCACGATGACCTCGCGCATATCCGGCTGGTCCAGACATTTGACATTAACATTTATCTTGACATTTTACTTAACATTTAGATTTACATTGCCCTATGTCATTTGTCATTAAACTCATGTCCATTATATTTGACTTCTGCAGACATTCATTTTATTATGTAATAACATGTTTTTTCTTCACCCCTGCCTTTCGTCCCGTAGTATCTGGGAATACGAAGTGCTGTAGACACCTTGATAATAGCCGTTTATTCAGTTGCAGATGAATGTAAGTTAATCAATAGTAAGCCTCATTAATACTTGAAGATCATCGAACGTGGGAATACAATGTGCTGTAGAGATCATGACACAGGGTACATGATACCAAGGTCATGATACAGAGATCATGACACAGGGATCATGATACCAATGTCATGATACAGAGATCATGATTCCAAATAAGGTGCAAAAGAGCATAGATTAACCTACATTAAACATGATCAGTATTTGGATGGGTAACTATTTGGGAAGAAGAGGTGCTATGGACATCCTGATACAGGTTTATAGCCTATTAAATCAGTTGCAGGTAAGTAAAACTTGACAAATAATAAGCTTCATCTGTATTTGGATGTCGTCGAACCTGGGAATGAGAGGTGCTGGACTGATCCTGGTACAGAGTTATAGCATAGCAAGTCAGTTGCAGATAAGTAGAAGTTAACCAACATTAAGGCAAATCAGTTGCAGATAAGTAGAAGTTAACCAACAATAACGCAAGTCAGTACTTTGATGTGTGACCACGTGGGAATACGAAGCACCATAGATATTCTAATACAAGGTTTAGTGTATTCCAAATCAGCCTTTGATAAACACACGTTACTAAATATTGAGTCTCATTAATACTTAAGTAGGTTAGAACGTGGAAATAAGATGTGCTACATCCGCCGCCGACACCTGGTTATAACATACTCCATCAGTAGCGCTTAACTCAAAGTTAACCAATATGAAGCCACGCCAGGACTTGGGTGTATTAGAAGCTGGCACTGGGAGACTTCTTACCAAATGATTAGTGAATGAGTATAAGGTAACCAATATTAAGCAGCATCACGACTGGGATATAACAGTTAATATAAAGTACTGAGTGTAAGTTAATACAGAGCCCCATCAGAACTTGGATTGGTCGCATCGTGTGAATCTGGGTATTCAGAAATGTCCTGGTGCAGGTTTATACATAAGCTATCAAATTAGCAGTTATACTAATTAAACATACCTCAAATGCTAGTAGTAACTATACTCACATATTCCATATCTTCAACCAGAAAGTCCACCGAACCTTACTTTCTTCCCTTCCTTACTGGCGCTGATTTCAAGATAAGACAAGATGAGACAAGATGTGCCAAAACGAGGCTATCCAGACACAGGACTCGCTGCCCGAAAAAGTGTTGCGTGATCTCACGGGGCCGCAGTGAGGGCAAAAGGAACACCCTCAGAAACACTCACGGACCAACTCTGTGGTACAGAGACTGTCACAAACCACAGTGAGCCAAGTAAACTGTAATCTCCAATCGTTGGCAACTAGCAGAAGGTCGATAGCTGTCAAATAAACGGCAACACAATGTATGTCATCATCATCATCACCATCACCATCGTCGCCATTCTGCGAACTACAATACTCGGCTGGAAATCTCATTCACTTTTTCCCGATATATGCCCGTCCGCCACTCTCCTTCCTCCTTATTTCCCTGTTTAAATCTACGTTTTCCTTTACAGGTAATTGCTGTCAGAGATCTTCCTCCACTTTCCCTCTCTTTTTTATCTTGGTGCTTATCTTTATGCTGATCTCAGCTGAAAATTGCTGTAATATATCTTCTTCCACTTTCCTTCTCGCGACTTTTAAAAGTGTATCTCTATGTTGCCTTGGCTGAAAGGCTCCTCCAATTTCTTCCGAGCACCTGTCAGAATTTCAGGGTAAGATTCATCCATCACTTTCCCTCTCTCCGGGTGTCTCCCTGTGTAGCCTCTTCTAGGTAGCTCCCTATTTATCGGCCACTAACTCAATTCAAAAATTCAAAAGCATCCCATCGATCAGCCATTGCGATCCTTCGGACTTGGTAGCGTTCAAACCAGCAAAGCTTTGGCGGGTCTGCGTTCCTCTTCACACTACCCACAGTGCACTCCGTGCCTGCCTGCCATGTGCATGCGCCGCTGGTGGATGGGCGAAGCCGAGTGTCGGGTTATTAAAGCGGGCCCGGTGCCTGGCCCGGTTTGTGTAACGCGTGGAGCAGCGTTGCAAACTCCTCGTGATCGCCTGATTCTGCTCCCACTCTTCTCACTGCTCACTGCGCATAACTACCTCCCACTGTTCCCACTGCTCACTGTGTGTAACTACCTCCCACTGTTCACACTGCTCACTGCGTGTAACTACCTCCCACTGTTCACACTGCTCACTGTGTGTAACTACTTCCCACTCTTCTCACTGCTCACTGCACGTAACTACCTCCCACTGTTCACACTGCTCACTGTGTGTAACTACTTCCCACTCTTCTCACTGCTCACTGCGCATAACTACCTCGCACTGTTCGCACTGCTCACTGTGTGTAATTACCTCCCACTGTTCCCACTGCTCACTGTGTGTAACTACCTCCCACTGTTCACACTGCTCACTGTGTGTAACTACCTCCCACTGTTCACAATGTGCACCGCGCGTAACTACCTCCCACTGTTCCCACTGCTCACTGTGTGTAACTACATCCCACTGTTCTCACTGCTCACTGTGTGTAACTAGCTCCCTGTGTGCACACTGCTCACTGTGTGTAACTACCTCCCACTGTTCCCACTGCTCACTGCCCATAACTACCTCCCACTGTTCCCACTGCTGACTGTGTGTAACTACCTCCCACTGTTCACACTGCTCACTGTGTGTAACTACCTCCCACTGTTCCCACTGCTCACTGTGTGTAACTAGCTCCTCGCAGGCACACTGCTCACTGTGTGTAACTACCTCCCTCTGTTCCAACTGCTCACTGCCCATAACTACCTCCCACTGTTCCCAGTGCTCACTGTCTGTAACTACCTCCCACTGTTCCCACTGCTCACTGTGTGTAACTACTTCCCACTGTTCACACTGCTCACTCTGTGTAACTACCTCCCACTGTGCACACTGCTCACTGTGTGTAACTACCTCCCACTGTTCACACTGCTCACTGTGTACCTACTTCCCACTGTTCCCACTGCTCACTGTGTGTAACTACCTCCCACTGTTCGCACTGCTCACTGTGTGTAACTACCTCCCACTGTTCACAATGCTCACTGTGCGTAACTACCTCCCACTGTTCACAATGCTCACTGTGCGTAACTACCTCCCACTTTTCACACTGCTCACTGTGCGTAACTACCTCCCACTGTTCCCACTGCTCACTGTGTGTAACTAGCTCCCCATGTTCACACTGCTGACTGTGTGTAACTACCTCCCACTGTTCACACTGCTGACTGTGTGTAACTACTTCCCACTGTTCACACTGCTGACTGTGTGTAACTACCTCCCACTGTTCACACTGGTCACTGCACATAACTACCTCCCACTGTTCCCACTGCTCACTGTGTGTAACTACCTCCCACTGTTCCCACTGCTGACTGTGTGCAATTACCTCCCTCTGTTCCCACTGCTCACTGTGTGTAACTACTTCCCACTGTTCCCACTGCTCACTGTGTGTAACTACCTCACACTGTTCACACTGCTTACTGTGTGTAACTACTTCCCACTAATCACACTGCTCACTGTGTGTAACTACTTCCCACTGTTCCCACTGCTCACTGTGTGTAACTACATCCCACTGTTCCCACTGCTCACTGTGTGTAACTAGTTCCCACTGTTCGCACTGCTCACTGTATGTAACTACATCCCACTGTTCCCACTGCTCACTGTGTGTAATTACCTCCCACTGTTCCCACTGCTCACTGTGTGTAACTACTTCCCACTGTTCCAACTGATCTGTGTTTACTACATCCCAGTGTTCCCACTGCCCTGTGTGTAACTACCTCCTACTCTTCCCACTGCTCACCGTGTGTAACTACATCCCACTCTTCCCACTGCTCACTGTGTGTAACTACCTCCCACTGTTCCCACAACTCTGTGTGTAACTATATCCCACTGTTCCCCCAACTCTGTGTGTAACTACCTCCCACTGTTTACAATGCTCACTGTGTGTAACTACTTACCACTGTTCCCACTGGTCACTGTGTGTAACTTCCTCCCACTGTTCATACTGCTCACTGCGCGTAACTACCTCCCACTGTTCCCACTGCTCACTGTATGTAACTACATCCCACTGTTCCCACTGCTCACTGTGTGTAACTATATCCCACTGTTCCCACAGCTCACTGTGTGTAACTACTTCCCACTGTTCCCACTGGTCACTGGGGGTAACTTCCTCCCACTGTTCATACTGCTCACTGTGCGTAACTACCTCCCTCTGTTCCCACTGCTCACTGTATGTAACTACATCCCACTGTTCCCACTGCTCACTGTGTGTAACTACCTACCACTGTTCATACTGCTCACTGTGTGTAACTACCTCCCACTGTTCCCACTGCTCACTGTGTGTAACTACATCCCACTGTTCCCACAACTCTGTGTGTAACTACATCCCACTGTTCCCACTGCTCACTGTGTGTAACTACCTCCCACTGTTCCCACTGCTCACTGTGTGTAACTACCTCCCACTGTTCCCACTGCTCCCTTCATGCGCACTCTCTCACCCACCCACCAAACCTGTAACCCAAGATGCACTCTCTCACCCACCCACCAAACCTCTAACCAGAGAGCGTGTATATAAACAGATGAGAGGGACAACTCTCATACTAGACCGTGTAACACCTGCCGACTGTGGTGCTCCAAGTGGTGGTTGTTGAACAGTTTACGCATATGGGCAAATCAAGGCATTGTCAATGGCAGTGAGCAATCTTCAGAGACAAAAAGTTAAATATCTCTAAAACTACAACACCTAGAAACAAACTGATCGGAATACACATAGAAAACATGTTTACCAAAAACATTATATTAAATTCATATGGTTAGGGTTCTGGATTTCTATTAATTTGGAATAAAACTGACATCTTTCACTACAGGTACGGCAAACTCAATGCATTGTCAATGGCGGTGAGCAATCTTCATACAGAAAAAGTGAAATATCTCTAAAACCACACAATCTAGAAACAAATCGCTTTGTACACATATAGAAAACATACTCAACGAATAGATTATATTAAATTTATAAGGTTAGGGTTCTGGATTTCTATTAATTTTGAATAAAACAAATGTTTTGCACTGCACATATTGTCAAACTCAAAGCTTGTTCAACAATAACCGCCAGGATCGCCACTGTAGCCTATGTTACCGATTTTCGCGGGAGTTGTCCCTCTCATCTGTTTATATACACGCTCTCTGCTCTAACCCAAGATGCACTCTCTCACACAACCGGATCATTGTCTTTGCCCCCGATCCTCCCTCCCTACCACCCCTTCCTCCCTCCATACCCCGTCACCCTCCTTCCCTACCCCACCCACCATCCCTCCCAGCCACATGCGCCCTCCGTCCACATCCCACAACCCCAAGCCACCATGCACTATCTCACACCCACACCCACCGGGAGCATTCCCTCCCCCCTACCACCCTGTAACCTACAACCCACCATGCACTATCTCACACTCACACCCACCGTGAGCATTCCCTCCCCCAACCACCCTGTAACCTACAACCCACCATGCACTATCTCACACCTCCATCCACTGGGAGCATTCCCTCCCCCAACCACCCTGTAACCTACAACCCACCATGCACTATCTCACACCTCCACCCACCGGGAGCATTCCCTCCCCCAACCACCCTGCATCCCACAACCCACCATGCACTATCTCACACCCACACCCACCGGAAGCATTCCCTCCCCCCTACCACCCTGCAATACACAATCCACCATGAACTATCTCACACCCACACCCACCGGGAGCATTCCCTCCCCCCAACCACCTTGCATCCCACAAGCCACCACGCACTATCTCACTCCCACACCCATCGGGAGCATTCCATGCCCCCTACCAGCCTGCCAGGTTGGTATGCAGGTATAGCAATACCTCAGGGAGTTTGACGCCTCTGCCTTGCAGAGTTGTAAACCACTGCCTTGTGGTACAGGTTCTTGACAGAACCGAAGGCTAAGGGAGCAAACCCTAAACAGAAAACCATGTCACTGTGGCAGCATTAAGGGCGGTTGATGTATGGAACTCCCAACATCTCCCGACCAGCCACTGCAGGGACAAATAGTTTTGCGCCTGTCTTGACATGTTCTTGCCGGTGTGAAACCTCTATTTGCTCCCCGAGAGAGTGCCGCTGGTAACTTGCAAAAGCCAGCAGCACTTCAACACTTTTGCAGGCAGCTTTCATGAAATGTACAACTACACAAAGACCGACTCTTGGACGCAACTCTCACAGCAGAGAGCTAAATGGAGAGCAGCAGTCAAGTAATGAAAGCAGTCTTTGTCGCATCGCGACCGACAGCATGATGATGATGACCAGCCTGCAATACACAACCCACCATGCACTATCTCACTCCCACACCAACCGGAAGCATTCCCTCCCCCAACCACCCTGCATCCCACAACCCACCATGCACTATCTCACACCCACCCCCACCGGGAGCATTCCATACCCCCTACCAGCCTGCAATACACAACCCACCATGCACTATCTCACTCCCACACCCACCGGGAGCATTCCATACCCCCTACCTGCCTGCAATACACAACCCACCATGCAGCATCTCACACCCACACCCACCGGGAGCATTCCGTCCCCCCTACCACCCTGCATCCCACAACCCACCATGCCCTATCTCACACCCACACCCACTGGAGCATTCTCCCCCTACCACCCTGCAATTACACACCCCTTATACTATCAATCTCAACGGAAGCATTCCTCCCCCTCCCCCCAACCACCTTACATCCCACAAGCCACCATGCACTATCTCACACCCACACCCACCGGGAGCATTCCATGCCCCCTACACCCTGCATCCCACAACCCACCATGCACTATCTCACACCCACACCCACCGGGAGCATTCCATGCCCCCTACCACCCTGCAACCCACAACCCACCATGCACTATCTCACACCCACACCCACCGGGAGCATTCCCTCCCCCAACCACCATGCATCCCACAACCCACCATGCACTATCTCACACCCACACCCACCGGGAGCATTCCCTCCCCCCAACCACCTTGCATCCCACAAGCCACCATGCAATATCTCACACCCACACCCACCGGGAGCATTCCATGCCCCCTACCACCCTGCAACCCACAACCCACCATGCACGATCTCACAACCACACCCACCGGGAGCATTCCATACCCCCTACCAGCCTGCAATACACAACCCACCATGCACTATCTCACACCCACACCCACCGGGAGCATTCCATACCCCCAACCACCCTGCAACCCACAACCCACCATGCACGATCTCACAACCACACCCACCGGGAGCATTCCATACCCCCTACCTGCCTGCAATACACAACCCACCAGGCACTATCTCACACCCACACCCACCGGGAGCATTCCCTCCCCCAACCACCCTGCAATACACAACCCACCATGCACTATCTCACTCCCACACCAATCGGGAGCATTCCCTCCCCCAACCACCCTGCAATACACAACCCACCATGCACTATCTCACTCCCACACCAATCGGAAGCATTCCCTCCCCCAACCACCCTGCATCCCACAACCCACCATGCACTATCTCACACACACACCCACCGGGAGCATTCCATTCCCCCTACCACCCCTGCATCCACAAACCACCATGCACTATCTCACCCCCACACCCGCGGGAGCATTCCATCCCCCCTACCACCCTGCATCCCACAACCCACCATGCACTATCTCACACCCACACCCACCGGGAGCATTCCATACCCCCTACCAGCCTGCAATACACAACCCACCATGCACTATCTCACTCCCACACCCACCGGGGGCATTCCATACCCCCTACCTGCCTGCAATACACAACCCACCATGCAATATCTCACACCCACACCCACCGGGAGCATTCCCTCTCCCAACCACCCTGCAATACACAACCCACCATGCACTATCTCACTCCCACACCCACCGGAAGCATTCCCTCCCCCAACCACCCTGCATCCCACAGCCCACCATGCACTATCTCACACCCACACCCACCGGGAGCATTCCATACCCCCTACCAGCCTGCAATACACAACCCACCATGCACTATCTCACTCCCACACCCACCGGGAGCATTCCATACCCCCTACCTGCCTGCAATACACAACCAACCATGCAGCATCTCACACCCACACCCGCCGGGAGCATTCCATCCCCCCTACCACCCTGCATCCCACAACCCACCATGCGCTATCTCACACCCACACCCACTGGGAGCATTCCCTCCCCCTTACCACCCTGCAATACACAACCCACCATGTACTATCTCACTCCCACACCCACCGGAAGCATTCCCTCCCCCCAACCACCTTACATCCCACAAGCCACCATGCACTATCTCACACCCACACCCACCGGGAGCATTCCATGCCCCCTACCACCCTGCATCCCACAACCCACCATGCACTATCTCACACCCACACCCACTGGGAGCATGCCATGCCCCCTACCACCCTGCATCCCACAACCCACCATGCACTATCTCACACCCACACCCGCCGGGAGCATTCCATCCCCCCTACCACCCTGCATCCCACAACCCACCATGCACTATCTCACACCCACACCCACCGGAAGACACATACCCCCTACAGCCTGCAATACACAACCCACCATGCACTATCTCACTCCCACACCCACCGGGGGCATTCCATACCCCCTACCTGCCTGCAATACACAACCCACCATGCACTATCTCACACCCACACCCACTGGGAGCATTCCCTCCCCCAACCACCCTGCAATACACAACCCACCATGCACTATCTCACTCCCACACCAACCGGAAGCATTCCCTCCCCCAACCACCCTGCATCCCACAACCCACCATGCACTATCTCACACCCACACCCACCGGGAGCATTCCATGCCCCCTACCACCCTGCAATACACAACCCACCATGCACGATCTCACACCCACACCCACCGGGAGCATTCCATGCCCCTACCACCCTGCAATACACAACCCACCATGCACTATCTCACACCCACTGGGAGCATTCCCACCCCAGCCACCCTATCCTCTTCCTCTCAGCCACACCCACACACTCGGCGAACCTTTCAGTGACACCATTCTTCCAACATGCCTACCTCCCTCCGGCTCTCCGTCTATCGCGCACTTCTGCCCGCCTTCCGGCTCTCCCTCCCAGTCTTCCTCCCGGCTTCCCGCCCTTCCTTTCGCTATCCATGTTTCCCGCCCTCCCCCTCTCCCTCCATCTCTCCCTCCCTCCCGCCCTCCGGCCTCCCTCCGGCCCTCCCCCTCCCTCCCTCCCTCACTCCCATCATCCGGCTCTCCCTCCCGCCGTCCCGCCTTTCCTCCCGTCCTCCCGCTATCCCGCCCTCCCGCCCGCCCGCCCTCCCCCTTCCGCCCTCACTCGCGTCCTCCGGCTTTCCCTCCGTCCCGCCCTCAAGCCTCCCTCCGGCTCTCTTCCCCCCGCCCTCTCCCGCGCTCTATCCCTCGCCCTCGCCCTCTCCCTCCCGCCATCCCGCCCTCCCTCCCGCCGTCCTCCCTCCCCCTTCCCCCCCCCCCCGTTCAGAGCAGTAAGCTGCCAGCCGCTCTCTATCCTTCCAAACCTAACACAACCAATCCAACTTCACTGCCCAACGTCATGTCCCCTCCCTCTCTCTCTCTCCTCACTCACACATACACATTCCGTGCCCTGATCTTCACCGGCCAGTAACTTCTATATCTCCCCACCACAGCCTGCCCCAGCACTCGTTATCAGATTAGACAGTTTGTCAAAGTCAGCTCAGTTAGCTATCACCATAATTATTTATTTATTCATTTATTTATACCTGTGAAGTGCCTTGCACCGCGAACGAATTCCAGACGCTTTAAATGTGGCAGTAAAGTTGTCTGGCTGAGGCTGCCTTCACCAGAGGGTGCCATGGGGCCCTTTAATGGCTCCTGATGGACCTTCCCCCACACTAACCCCCACCCTACCGCCCTTTTTCCCGCCTCCGACTATCTCAATATGCCAGGAATAGCTAGCTACCAGCTAAGAGCTGTTCAGAGCTGTTCAGAGCTGCTCAGAGCTGCTCAGAGTCGCTCTGAGCAGCTCTGAGCTGCTCGGTGCTAGTCCTGTTCCGTGTGACAGATTGAAATAGAGAAAGGTAGGGGAGAAAACGGGAGACCAAGAATGATACAGAGAGGGGGAAAAGTAAATAGCAGCAAGAGGGAGAAGAAAGAGAGTGGGAGAGGGAGGAAGAGACTTGACTTGTGGGTGGTTTGTAACCTTGACGGTTACAGGCTGCAACACTGCAACAATAGAAACGACCCCAATAAATAAGCCTGTTTATTGGATGAAGAGTTAACTGTTGAAGTGGGGGGGGGGGGGGTTCTTTACAACACCAATGACAAGTCATTGGAGTGGTACCAGTTCACTCTGGTCCGATTGTAGCAGTGGACTTGTGTCCAGTAGCCTTTGGTTCAGGAGGAATGGATGAGAAAATGTGGGATCTGGAGCAAGAACAAAGTGAACCAGTGAAAATGGAACAGGCCCCCACCCAAGCAAACACCTCCCTTGATTAGGGAGAGAAGTAAGCCCGGGAGAAAGAAAAATAATAGGGTAGTATAGAGGAAAGAGAAATGAGGAGAGTTGAGGCAGAGGGCCATGCCTCCTTAGGCTGTGGTGACCAGTCGGCGAGCCAGAGACACGGACAGAGTAAGAGGTAGAAAGTTAAATGCTGGCCAGCTCCCCATGGAGGAAGAGAGATGATGAAAGAGGAAATGTGACAGGGAGCGAGTGTGCCATGGGGCTAGAGAGCAAGATATATTGAGAGTGAGAGAGTGAGAGAGTGAGAGAGTGAGAGAGAGTGAGAGAGTGAGAGAGGGAGAGAGTGAAAGGGTGAGAGAGTGAGAGAGTGAGAGAGTGAGAGTAAGAGAGGGAAAACGAACGTGAGATAGCGACCGAACGCGAGCAAGAGAGCAGTCATGCAAGAGAGCAAGAGAGGAGCAATAGAGAGTAATGATGTGTTGGAAAGGAGAATCAACCAGAGAGTGAGAGATTTAGAAAAAGCGAATCAGATATGGACAAAACCAGACAGTAAGAGGTATAGCTGGAAATCAAGGGAGCGCAAAAAGAATGGCATAGTGATTGCGAGAGTGAGAGAGATGAGAATGTAAAATAGAATGACTGCACACGAGTTAACATTGCAGCGCAAGAGAGCATGGGGCAGTGTATACATGATAGATCACGAGACAGTGTGAGAGTGAGAGACAGCCAGAGAGAGGTAGACATAGCCAGAGACAGCCAACGGGTCCCACAGAGAGTTATAGAGCGCTAGAAAGAGCCAGAGAGCCAGATAGAGTCAGAAAAATGCACACATAATCAGAGAGATCCAGAACGAACCACACACAACCACAGAGATCCACAGAGGGTCAGAGAGAGCAAGAGCGAGTCGGACAGAGTCACTGAGAGCCACATAGAATCAGAAACAGCCAGATAAACCCAGAGGGACCGAGAGAGATTCAGAGAGAGCCAGACAGAGAAAGAGAGCCAGAAAGAACCAGTAAGAACCAGAAAGAGCCAGAGAGAACCTGAGAGAAGCAGACAGCCATATAGAGCCAGAGAGAACCAGCGAGCATCAGAGAGCCAGATACCGACACAAAGACCAAGAAAGCGCCCGAGAGGGACAGAAATGGCCAGAGAGAGAAAAGAGAGCCAGAGAACGCCCAAGAGAGCGGACTGCGGTCAGCTATCGCTCAGTGATGAGCATTCAGTGTTATTCACAGCTGATGGTGCCCATCGCTGCCGACAGAGGGCGGTGTCCCCAGGCAATCACTGTTATGACCATACCTGACAGGTCGTGAAGACCCCACATAAGGACAAATCACCGCGCTCTGACTATCCTGACACCCCAACCCTGCGATGTTTCTACTTGCGCTCATCACCGGTGACTGATCACTACGTTCCATATGTTGGTCGGTTGTGTCAGTGGTAGGCATTACGCAAGCTATGTCAGTATGCATTGTGTGTGCAGTGTCAGGAACAATAAAGAGCGCATTGTATTGAACAAGCGCGTTTCGGATTGGCACATTACAGTGAGTACCGACTTGACGTATGTTCTGTCAAGGTGTACTTAAGGGTGGAAGGGGTACTGGGGAGGATTGGGGAGCAGAGGAGGTAGCGGAAGGGGGAAGGGAGAGGGGGAGGGGAAGGGAGGAGGGGGAGGGGGAAGGGAAGGTGACAGAGGTGAAGGGGAGAGAGAGGGAGTAGAGGGAGGGGAGGGGGAGGGGGGAGAGGAGGGGTGGGGTGAGGGGACGAGGTTTGTTCATTATCCTCCGATATTAATATTATAGGACTGTTTAATGAATTATTTTTTTGGTAGCAGGTCAAATAACTATTGTTGCCTCTGTGTGCAAAGTGTGTTAGCAATGCCACATTATTTAATCCGTCCCGCAAAATGTATCAAGAGTATGCTTGTATTATTGTGTGGTAATGTGAACATTTACACATTGACACAATACAGTTACCCAAAAAAAATTTCAACTTTTGTTCAACTTTTTTCTTGAAAGACATAATCTTGTTGGCTTATCTGTAATCAATAACATATTCTTTTAGTTTGTTGTGTATGTGAAATTAATGTTTGAGATGTGTGTTTGATTTCCATGTCACATGAGGAAGATTAACATACTGCTCAACTTGTATTTATAAGATCAAAATCAAGAAGTGAAATAGCTTTTTCTTTGCAAATCTGACAACATGTAAACCTTCATATTAATGTGGATTCTGCTAGTATTTGGAATGTTTTCTGCTATTGTTTGGAAGATTTTCACTTGTGGTTTCCATGTCCCACTTCAGTGCTCGGTCTCAGTGAATGCCCCTCAATGCGTTATACTCTGCATATCAATACATCAATACCAGTTCCGCTGCGCATAATTTGGTGTCATCACCATCCATCCCTCCATTGTGCATCACCATGCGCATTCCAAGCATTAGCGAAATGTGCATTGAAGCGTGACACCTGCAGGCCTCACTGACACCTAGATGGGCGATGCACCGCGACTAACTATCCCCAATTATAGGAAGGTTATCGCTAAATATAGAACGCACATGTGACTGGGAATCGCACCGCGGACCGCGTCTGTGGCTGAACAGAGGTGGGAATGAGGCTGAGGGTGTGTGTCGTAGTAAGCACATCTTGTCTGTTTGTCACTGTGTTCCAATACTTATGCCCTGCTGTAGTTATGGCAGATTTCTTTTGTCCTCTTCTTAATTTGGTAAATGAATGTTATTCGTGTATCAACTATCATATATCAGTCCCTCAGCACTGGTCTTCCGGCCATAACTATTACAAGTATCTACACAAAGTATTCTCCCCATGATTTATGCAGTGTAATGAAGGTAGACATCATGCTTTACCGAAACAATATGAGGTACATCAATTCATTTTGCGATTACACTTATTTTAACCTTTTCCCCCATGTGTTGGTCTTTTCTTTCTCCTTTCCTTCTTTTAAAGTGTGCCATAATTGTATATGACCAATTACACAGTTGTGTAAGACACAGTAATGCACATAGTAAGCAAGGTTTCAGGCTCTGGCTTAGAATCGTTGAGGCAATGAATTGAAATGCAACACTGATACCGTTTACAAATATCTTGTATAGTTGGATATGACCACATTCACCGTTATATGATAGTCCCAATGTATGTATGCAGCAAGGATTTGTGTGTTAGTTGTATAATTCTTGAGTAACTAAATCGAAATGGAATATTAATTTCCTGGATGGTGATACTATGCTGTAGATAAACGAAAAATCAATTTGGTAGTGGCATGAGGAACGAAGATCTTTATGGGATTGGTCATCTATTTATAGAGGACTACATTTCCACCACGTGGAAAGTCTGGCCGAGTCACACCAATGATCTACAAACTTGATGCTTGTCACTATCTACCCTGGCTCTCCGCATTACTAGGATAGGGCAAAGACTGATTTATTTAGTATCAGAATAATGTGACCGAGAGGGATATCGGGCCATGGTGCTGGCAGTTCAGTTTCCCAGTAATCGACCATTATATATTTGCCTAGAGTGTACACTATGACAAGTCGTTATCACTCCTGGTATGAGCTTAGATGTTGCTAAAACATAAACTCCCAAGAAACGAGCCATGAAACAAACAGCCACTCGAAGACTGCGTGTCTGTGCTAACAGTTAGTGCTTGTGTTTTGATTTGGGTCTTGAGCTTTGAATTGGTCGTAATGCGAAGCATTGCGTTTGATGCGAGGAGAGGAAGAGACCCTCCCCCGCCCCGCACTGTCGCGCTGCCTTCTCACCTCGGCAGACGGCGCAGCGCGCCACCACCTCCCCCGCCCCCCGTGTCGCGCAGCACTCGCGCCTCACCCGACGCCCGCTGCTCGCCACCTCTCGCCCTCCCCCGGGCCGGCAGCATTCACACCTCACCTGCTGTCGCCCGTCCCTCTCCCCTTATAAGGTCGCCCGCCGGCCTCCCTCAGGCACTCGCCCTCCTGCCGTCTCCCAGCTCTCTGCGTTTTTCCACCACCCACCCACCCTACACTCTTCATATACTCCTCTACTCCAGCGGTGGAGGGCTCCTCGGCACCCCCTCACAGAACACCTACTGACTTTTTACTCTGCCTGAACTTTATTACTTTATTTATCATGTACATTTCTTCACTGCTCCTCCTGTATTGCTTTTATTCATTACTCCGCTCCTCATGAGCTTCCTCACCTTCCTCAGCTTATTCCATAGTTACTCCTATTGCTCCCTCACTCTGTATGCTCTGTATGCTCTGTCTGTGAGGCGTAAATAAAAACGCCTTAATTCCACCCCCGCCTTCCTCTCTTCCTTTTCGCGCATCAGGAGAACCAACCTCATGTCAGGGAGAATCAACCTCATGTCAGGGAGAACCAACCTCATGGCAAGGAGAAACAACCTCATGGCAAGGAGAAACAACCTCATGTCAGGGAGAACCAACCTCATGGAAATGAGAAACAACCTCATGGCAAGGGGCACCAACCTCATGTCAGGGAGAACCAACCTCATTGCAAGGAGAAACAACCTCATGGCAAGGGGCACCAACCTCATGTCAGGGAGAACCAACCTCATGGCAAGGAGAAACAACCTCATGGCAAGGGGCACCAACCTCATGTCAGGGAGAACCAACCTCATGGCAAGGAGAAACTCATGGCAAGGGGAAACCTCATGTCAGGAGAACAACCTCATGGCAAGAGAAACAACCTCATGGCAAGGGGCACACCTCATGTCAGGGAGAACAACATCATGGCAAGGAGAAAGAACCTCATGGCAAGGGGCACCAACCTCATGTCAGGGAGAACCAACCTCATGGCAAGGAGAAACAACCTCATGGCAAGGGGCACCAACCTCATGTCAGGGAGAACCAACCTCATGGCAAGGAGAAACAACCTCATGGCAAGGGGCACCAACCTCATGTCAGGGAGAACCAACCTCATGGCAAGGAGAAACAACCTCATGGCAAGGGGCACCAGCCTCATGTCAGGGATAACCAACCTCATGGCAAGGAGAAAAAACCTCATGGCAAGGGGCACCAACCTCATGTCAGGGAGAACCAACCTCATGGCAAGGAGAAACAACCTCATGGCAAGGGGCACCAACCTCATGTCAGGGAGAACCAACCTCCTGGCAAGGAGAAACGACCTCATGCCAAGGGGCACCAACCTCATGTCAGGGAGAAACAACCTCATGGCAAGGAGAAACAACCTCATGGCAAGGGGCACCAACCTTACGTCAGGGAGAACCAACCTCATGGCAAGGAGAAACAACCTCATGGCAAGGGGCACCAACCTCATGTCAGGGAGAACCAACCTCATGGCAAGGAGAAACAACCTCATGGCAAGGGGCACCAACCTCATGGCAGGGAGAACCAACCTCATGGCAAGGAGAAACAACCTCATGGCAAGGGGCACCAACCTCATGTCAGGGAGAACCAACCTCATGGCAAGGAGAAACAACCTCATGGCAAGGGGCACCAACCTCATGTCAGGGAGAACCAACCTCATGGCAAGGAGAAACAACCTCATGGCAAGGGGCACCAACCTCATGTCAGGGAGAACAACCTCATGGCAAGGAGAAACAACCTCATGGCAAGGGCACCAACCTCATGTCAGGGAGAACCAACCTCATGGGAAGGAGAAACAACCTCATGGCAAGGGGAACCAACTTCATGTCAGGGAGAACCAACCTCATGGCAAGGAGAAACAACCTCATGGCAAGGGGCACCAGCCTCATGTCAGGGAGAACCAACCTCATGCCAAGGAGAAACAACCTCATGGCAAGGGGCACCAACCTCATGTCAGGGAGAACCAACCTCATGGCAACGAGAAACAACCTCATGGCAAGGGGCACCAACCTCATGTCAGGGAGAACCAACCTCCTGGCAAGGAGAAACGACCTCATGGCAAGGGGCACCAACCTCATGTCAGGGAGAAACAACCTCATGGCAAGGAGAAACAACCTCATGGCAAGGGGCACCAACCTTACGTCAGGGAGAACCAACCTCATGGCAAGGAGAAACAACCTCATGCCAAGGGGCACCAACCTCATGTCAGGGAGAAACAACCTCATGGCAAGGAGAAACAACCTCATGGCAAGGGGCACCAACCTCATGTCAGGGAGAACCAACCTCATGGAAAGGAGAAACAACCTCATGGCAAGCAAAACCAACCTCATGGCAAGCAGAACCAACCTCATGGCAAGGAGAAACAACATCATGGCAAGCAAAACCAACCTCATGGCAAGCAGAACCAACCTAATGGCAAGGAGGTTCTATGGTGAGGTTCTAAGGATAACATTTTATTTGTTTGTGTTCAAAATGTTCATTCCAGTTGAACGACACCTTCTTTATCGCTAAATATAGAATACCCATGACTGGGAATCACACCGCTGATGCGTTGCTTGCCAGGTTTTGTTTGTTGTTGTTTTATGTCCTAGCAACATCTAAGGTCATATCAGGGCGGGTACCGACTTGTAGCAGTGCGTACTCATGGCGACTTTATAGTCCTGCCCCACTGGGAAACCAGGCCGCCTGCACCATGACCTGATATCCCACTCAATCACATTATCCTGATATCATCCAACCAGTCCTTGCCCTATCATAATAATGCCAAGTGCCTGGCTAGGAAGCGACAAGTATACATTTTTAAGTAATTGGTTTGACTCGACCAGGGTTCGAACCCACGATCCCATGGTCTAACAACATGGGAGACAAACGATCTAACTCATTCGGCCATCCAGTGTGGTCTCATTACAAATGTAATATATGTTTCATGGTAAATGGGGCCAATGTGTTTTCCAGTATGTAATGGTCAAAAACAATTAATCAAAGAGTAGATGAGTTATTTTCTTTATAGAATTGATGTTATTACACATTGGAGGGACATATGTCACAATATTATGGCCTAATATGACATAGTAAAAAAAGCCAACATGTTCATTCCAAAAATATGGTGTTTTAAAGGCATGAATTTGTTACATGGAGAATGTGGACTTTTCTACATCCTACAAGACTTTATTTTGCATAGGACATTACCTGTTAGCCAATGAAATAATAAAAGAACGCTCTTACTTGAAATATATATTCATTTTGTATGCATATATCTATTTTGTCTATCTACTATTCCATGGTGATTAAACTGGTTCTGAACATAACTGTTGTGTCCCCTGCTTGTCCCATGCTTGTTAAATTAGGAAATATGTTATCCTGGGAATACCAGAGCTTCAGGAAAAAACAATTGCTATTGTTGCATGTGTAAGGCTATTTTCTAGTAGCATGGCGAGTAATATAATTGTTCTACAAAAGCTTTATGAAAAGAAAATGAAGCTGAAGTTCCATATTATTGTTGGTGTCCCCTTCTATTGTGTTACGTCCACAACTTAAAATTGGGATAAATATAACTTCCCTGTACAGATATTTTTATAGTGCACTTGTATACTTAGGGTGTCACAGCATAACAATTAATTGTTTCATTCAATAAATGTTCTTAAATAATTGTTGTTATTAATAAATCATATATTTCATCCACACTTGAGGCTGGCTACTCAATTAATTTGCCTTATTCTGACAAGATGGAAACATAATCTTTTCCTTCACATTAATAGTATATGTATAGACAAGTGTTGACTACTCAGTGAAAAAATATATAATTATGGAGCAATTGGTATAGTTATTCCGATTTGTTCATATTACTAACAAATAGGAATTGTGAAAGTACAACGTCTGAACACTTTGACTTCTGGATACTGAATGGTTTATTCACGCCCAGGGCTCACTGAACCCGCCGGCTAAACTTTCCATGATGTCATCTCATTAGCATCATCCTTTGTGTCAAACCTTTGCATCTCATTAGCATACAGTAACCACCTGCCTATATGTCCATTACGCATATATCACATCCCCCCCTCAAAGTATTTCTGAAACATGAAATGTTTCAAAATGACTATCAACATATACCAACTTATCAGTCAAAATGAATGCAACATCAACATATATGCATACTTAACTGAAACACAAGTCCTAGCGAATGTCCGAGCGCACTATGGCACTGAAGTCCTTTAAATGTCCAGCCTTATAGCCTCCGTGTTATACACTGTCCATAACATAACAAACTGCAGCTGAAAAATATACCTTAATCCTACATGCACATGTTATATCTGTACACACCCAATCTAACTGACCCACTACAGGTCTAACCTGCTCGCTGGCCTAATCAGCCGACCCTGACCTACTTAGATTAGCCTCACTGTTTACATTCGGCAATGACGCTGACCTACTTCGCGTCTGCCCGACTGGCTCTGGCCGCCCCCCCTCAGGCACCCTTATAATCTCAACTCGATTTCAATACAACATATTACCTGCCTCGTTCAAAATTTGATATTCTTTCCCTCAGACCCCAGTCCGACCCAAAATAACCCCTTTTTTCCATTCCCCTGCATGATTTTTATTTTTTATTTTGTCTCCAAATTTCATAGGTTTGTACCACACTTTTTGTCATGAAACACTTTCTGGCTTTGCTGCCATTTCTTTGGATTTTGCGTTTTGGGTACCAACATTTCTACCGCCATCGGCAACCTGCCTCTCAGCCTTCTGCTCATGAGCAGCTGAGCCGGAGATGCATTCAAGACGGGCAATGGAGTGTTTCGATAGTTCAACAAAGCTAACTGAAAATCTGTATTGGTTCTCTTGCACTTCTTTAGCATGCGCTTTACCGTTTGGACAAACCGTTCCACCTGGCTATTACTGCATGGATACTGTGGACTGGAATACACAGCTTTAAAACCATAGTGTTGTGCAAACTCCCTATGCTCATGGCTCTTAAATTGCGGACCATTGTCCGAAATGACCTGACTAGGAATACCGTGCCTTGCAAAATTATACTTCAACGCCTCAATGACTGTGACAGACGACGTATCTCCCAACAACATTACCTCTGGATATTTTGTGTAATAATCTACAGTTATCAGGTAATTTTTATTGTTTAACTCAAACAAGTCTGCACCTACTTTTTCATACGGTTGAGAGGCTATCGGGTGATTAATCAACGGCTCGTTATGCAAACTTTTGCGGTTCTTTTTTGCAAGTGTCACACCTACTGACCTTATCCTCAATTTGTTTGTTCATATTAGGCCGAAACATACAGTCTCATGCCAGCTGCTTGGATTTTGTCACAGCAAAATGTGTTTTGTGTAATGCCTCAATCATTTCACCTCGGAGACCCGGAGGAACCACCACCCGATTGCCTTTCATGACCAGATTGTTGTCTACCATTAACTCGTGTTTGTGTGGGATGTACTGTCTCGGACAGGGCGGTGTCTGTATGCGTGTCGTGTCCCACCCATCTTCAATGTGCGTGATCAACATGGACATGGACACATCCTTTTCATACTCTTTGAAAATCTTACTCAACAAACTTGACGATTGCATGTCCACTGCGGCAATGCAGAACATGTCATCGAACAGGTTACCATGACCTACTTTGGCACTATGTGCCCTGGACAACGTGTCTGCAAAATACATCAAACAACCCTTCACATTACATATCTGAATATTGTAATTTTCCAAACGCATTCGCATTCTTTGCATCTTGGCCGAAAGTTTGTGAATTGGTTTCTGCATTATCGCCACCAACGGCTTGTGGTCCGTTTGAATTTGAACTTCTTTGCCAAAGATATAGTCATGAAACCGCTGGCATCCGAAACATATGGCGAGCATTTCTTTCTCAATAGTGGCATAGCCACACTGCGCTGAGTTAAGCGCACGAGATGCGAGTGTGATTGGCTTGTCATCTTGCATCAATACGGCACCCAAACCTGACTGACAAGCATCTACTTGAATAACAATGGGTTTCTTGACATAGTAATATGACAACACAGGAGCAGTTCTTAACTTTTCTTTCAATTTATGAAACGCGCCATGCTGTTCGGCTTGCCAGTGCCACACAACATCCTTAGCGAGGAGCGTGCGTAGTGGTTTGGCAATCTCGGACATGTTGGGTATGAACTTGTGCACATATCCAACCATACCCAGGAACCTTTGGATGCCCTGTTTGTCACGCGGCTCTGGCATGTCAACTATTGCTTGTATTTTGTCTGGATCAGGCTTCACACCCTGCTAGGCAAGTTGATGACCTACATACTTTACTGTAGTTTTGCATAGCAAAGATTTTGTCTCGCTCAATTTAAGATTTACTGACCTAGCTTGGTCCGACACGGCTCTGAGCCACTCGTTGTGTTCCTCAAGTGTTGACCCATATACCAAAATGTCGTCCGTGACTATCCCGATACTGGCTCTATCGCCCATGACACGGTGCATTTCCTGAATAAAAATGTCACCAGCTGTTTTGAGGCCAAAAGGCAGGGGGGTGTACCTGTACCAGCCCCACGGAGTGTTAAATGGGCACAGATGCAAACTTTCTTCATCTAACTCTATTTGCCAATACCCTGTCATTGCATCCAAAACTGAGAAATATTTCACATCTGCCGTTTTGGCAATAATTTCATCAATTGCTTTGGTAGGGAAAGGCCCTCTCTTTATCACTTTGTTCAACTTAGTCGGATCCAGACAAATCCTTATCTTATTTGGTTTTTTTACGATAGTTATGGAATCTAACCCACTCGGTAGGTTCATCCTGTTCAACTATGACACCTAACTCCACCATACGATCAAGCTCACTACGTACTTTACTTTGTATAGCAAATGGAATCCGTCTAGGCGGATCGACAACAGGTTGTACAGATTTATCAACATGAATGACAGCATTTGCCTTGATCAAACCCAAACCCTGAAACATATCTTTGTATTCACTTACCAGCTGCTCCGCCCAGGCGCTTGGACTGTTTGTCGGCTTGGAAATGTTTGTCGGCACAGCACAGTGCACCTCATCAACCCGAGCCAGCAGGTTCAATGTCACACAAGCCTGCTTTCCCAAAATAGGCTGACAGTTCTGCACCACTTGGAACTTGAAGTCTCTGCCGTTCACGTCAACCGACGCCTCACCGACGGGAGTGATCCGATGACCCGAGAACGTCACCAATGAACACCTGGTGTTTGTCAGCTGCCCCGGAGCGACTCTGTCGAAGACGTACCTTGGCAGTACATTCGCCTCCGACCCGGTGTCGAGCTTGAACTTGACAGGGCAACCGTTCACTCGGACGATCGCGTACCACAGCTCAGCGTCTTGCTTGGCACCGCGGTCAACGGCACCGACCAACAGATCTGTTGTCAGCACAGTGATCTCTGCCGGATCTAGGTCTTGCTCAGCATTGTGAGGGTCGGGCTCTTCAACGGTAACCTTGTTGACTCTGCCAAGTCTGCTCCTGCAGACCTTATCGAAGTGCCTGATCTTCTTGCAGGCTATGCAAGCTTTGCCTTTTGCTGGGCAGACTCCCCGGCGGTGTTCGTATCCACAATTCTGACAGCGGATCTTGAACTTTCTTGCACCGGCACCGCCAGAATTCCAAGATGGCAATTTCCAAGACGGCGTCGTCGATGACCAAACTGCCGGTGCACTGGTATGCGCAGTAGCATAGTTCCTAAGAAAATCAATTTCCTTACTCTCAACATCTGATTTGGTGTCCTCCAACAGATCCGAACTGAATTCACTCATTTCACACATACTCACACCCTTCTCCAGAGTTAACTCAGCAGTTTGCAGCAGTTTGTTATGCAAATTAACGTTCCTAACAGCAGCCACCAACCGATCGCACAACAGCGACTCCTCCACTGTTCCATATTCGGAATCCGTTACCTTGTCTCTCAATGCTGTGATGTACGTAGCCATATTTTCTGTAGCTTGATTATGCATATTAAACTTGTATCATGTTATTATCAGACTGCACTTGCCTACACAATATATTTGAAATACCTCCATAAGTGGTCCGATCCTGTCTCGATCAGCGAGAGCAATGTCCATATTGGAGAAAACTTTCTGCACCTCCTCGCTAGCGACGTGAAGAAAGATGCAGCATTGCACTCGTTATGTCTTCATTATGACACCTGCAGCAGTGGAATATATGTCATATGCTCTGATCCATGTTTTCCAGTTTGATCCTGCGTTGTTGCTGAGGACAAGATGACCAGGCGGCCGCAAACCCGGCAGTGTATTAGCGGGCGGCATTCTTCCTCATCTGACACCATGTGAAAGTACAACATCTGAACACTTTGACATACTGAATGGTTTATTCACGCCCAGGGCTCACTGAACCGGCCGGCTAAACTTTCCATGATGTCATCTCATTAGCATAATCCTTTGTCTCAAACCTTTGCATCTCATTAGCATACATTAACCACCTGCCTATACGTCTATTACGCATATATCACAGGAATAACAATACCTATTTCCCCGGAATTATAGGCATGTCTTCATATATAAATAATTTGCATGTATATATATATACATATATATATATGACTATATATATATATATGAAAAGATTAGGCACAAAAACCAACAAACACCATTCAGGCCGAAATGAAACAAGGACTACCACATTTGAGTTGAAGCTACAATCATTCCGATAATCAAATCTGTTTTGTTCACAGAATCTCACACATCGCCCTTGTACAATGCACTGCAAAATGTGAAATTGATGGACTTCAACTGGAAACCACTACAATACATTTGATTTGACAGAAAACAATTTAAATGGATTTGTCGGTCTTTGTGCATAATCTCTTGATACAGTTCTGTTGTGATTGACACATGTCTATTCCAGCGAGTGTTGAGATGGGACGCTGGGTGTTGGCACCAGCTGTAGAGTTTGGTTAATCAGGTAGTACTGTAAATATATATAGATATTCCTTAGATCTATGCTTGTATAATCTGTTATGAATCAAATATATAATACTAAGAATAATCAGGTAGCATTGTCAAAATGCGAAGATACGTCATATATCATAATGTGTTGAACCCCTTACCCACCCAAATACAGGTATGGTGGGTTTTTTTCAGTCGGGGATTTTCTGTATAAGGGGAACGACACGCTATTATTTATATTTATTAGTAGTACTTTTTTTCTGTTGAAAGTGTGCTCCCCCTAAGAATGCCGCGTTGCGCTGAGGACTACTGCCCCTGTCGCCTCCGCAGCACCACGTGACTGCCTACATGATTGTGGAACCGGCACGCTCAGTAAATAGTTCACCTCTATTCGGTGATCTTGTGTTGCGTTGCTATTGCATAACACATGTATATAAAGTCTAACCCAGCATTTCGCTACGCACAATAACATTAATTATGCATGTTCGCCTAAGTAGCCACAGCTTGGCCACAGACCCTCCCCCCCCCCCCCGACGACTTAATTGGACCCTAAATAACTCTCAGATTAGAGGAACAAGCAGACAGGGTGCAAGTTGTACATGCGTTTCACCGAGTGTAAGTTGGTTGGTTAACTGGTACCTGTTGTGAAAGTACGACATCTGAACACTTTGACTTCTGGATACTGAATGACTTTATTCCCCTCCAGGGCTCAAACCATAGCCGGCCAAACTTTTCCATGACGTCATCTCAGTTGCATATATTACAGATGTGTCTAGACGTCTAGACATCTGGACATCTATTACGCATATATCACACCTGTGTGTCTGCGTTAGATTTATGACTCTCCCCAATAATGGGTCCTGGGTAACTCAGGAGCCTTGGCTGGAAAGCATTAAGTAGAAATCGATTGATATGAATGATTAATTGAATTACATAACAACCAAACCGTCATCAATCAAAGGCATCGATATTTTCATTGATCACGTCGTGCCTTAAAAAGGCACAAACATGACCAAACCAACTTGACTTATTCACAAGTATGGTGATGTGCAAAGCGTGAAGCTGCTCGGGTATCCCTTTGTGGCGTTAGGGTCTCTGTGGTCAAGCTATGCTTATTTGTGTCATTCAGCTTTCATGGACATCCTCAACTGTTAGAGTGGCGGAGGGCAGGGACTATTTACAGACTTGGAAAGTAATGTAAAAGCCACAGTCACTTTAACTAATCTTGAAGCCTTTTGAGTATGTCCGCCCGTCCTTTCCATATGTGACATCGCAGAACTATTAATAGTTGTAGGGGGTGATGCGAAAGGGAAATAGTGCGCCTACAGCAGGTTTCGAACCCACACACTTCTTGCCACTCCAGGACTAGCGTCCGAACTACTACACTATCTAGGCTCCCTGATGTAATCACCCTATCCATGCCTACCTGTCGATGTGGCTCCTTGCTTAAGAGGTCAGTCATTGTGTACTCAGTCTCAGTCTAATAAGCTTGGAAAAATCACTTGCGACCTGCTGGTTTTGAGGTCAAATAAGTGCGAGGTGATTTTTCTTTCTGGAATATCAATATTTTGTTAGAATATATCGAATAGCCATGCAAAGAATACATAATAAAATCAGCTAATCAGCTCTTTAAGTTGATAGTCTCTAGAGACTTCATGCTGGTAAACTAAGCTTCAAGAACACTATGTTTATTATCTTACACAATAATGATGTCAGGTAAAAGTACTGGGATGCCTTGACCGAATCAGTAAGAGCGCACGCTTTTCGTGCAAAAGGTCGTGAGTTCGAATCCTGACCGAGTCAAACCAATGATTTACAAAAGAATAGAGACAGACGCATACAAAAAAAGGCAGGTTCATTCATAGTGTATGTTGCTGCCATATGCAATCCACGTGGGTTTGACCTTGAACTGACAAAAGGCTTCGGCATCTCGCATTAGAACCTCTTGCCAGACGGCCTTGACCTCTCGTTGCCAACCAATCAGGGAGGGTTGTGATGAAGCTGTTGCCACCGACCTGACGCACCATTTTCAGACTGACTGAACAGAACCATGTTAGGAAAGCGACGCTATCATATGAGGAAGCCAATCTCCCTGGGCTCTCCCTTCGTACATAATGTTGAACTCATTTCAACAAGAGTTCCTCGTCCACATACGTTCAATATAACGTAAGTCTTTGGAACATATCCCTGGTTGTTGGTTGTTGGAGTTTCTTTGACTGACTATTTAAGAACTTGGTTGTTGAGGTTACACATACTAGCAACATTTATGACCTCATCAGAACGAGCACCGACATGTGAAAATACGCATTCATAGTGAATTTATAGTGCTGTCCCACTGGGAGATAAGGACACTGGCAACATGACCTAATTTCCCACTCCGTCACATTATCCAGATATTAAGCAAACCAGTCCTTGCCCTATCCTAGTATTGCCGAGTGTCAGGCTAGGTAGCGACAAGTATACACTTTGGACGTCATTGGTTTAACTCAACCGTAAATCGAACTACCTACCTTCCACACGTAAAGCCTGCACTCTACCGTCTCGGCCACCGCGCCCGGTCCTATATTCTTGGTTGTATCACTCTGAAGTTGATATCTGTCACTACTTTGCTGGTCCTTAGGTAAACTATTCATCCATATCCACATAAGATACGATATTTATTTATTTCCACTTGATCATTGTACAAAAAAGCTGATATTTATATCAGAAATGTTTCATATGAAAAAGGAGACAGCAGAAGTACAATACTTATGAGGTGCTTTCCCCAGTTTAGCGTAAATTAAGCGTAAATGACAACTACAGTAAAACCTCTCTAAATCGACCGACCATAGGAGGTGGACACGTCCATAGCCCAGCTTGCTGACACTTTTTCTGTAAGGTTGCTTACCAGCCATGTCAAGGAGCTGTTGGTCTGTATTACTATTACAGAGAAAGACCTCACTGGCCGAGCAGCCGCTACATGAAACTGAAGTGGGGTGGTTTATCTCCGATTTTGGTATTTGACCATGTGCATTAATTAACAGTTTATACAACAGATTTATCGACTTTTGAACGGCTGCAGAAGAGCATTCCAGGGTATGAAGCCCGAATCAATTCAATTTAAAAAAACAGACAAATAAAGTATGACTAGGGGCTGATTCCGAGTCATAAACCATAATGACACCTCATCTACGAGCACTATCAAGGTAGCCTAATTACAGGGAAGAGTTTCGGTCAAAGGTCTTGGTTTTATATTTAGCTAGCTTAATGCCACCTTAGCTTGTTTTATGCCAATCCTACTTATTCTGGTCACACTTCATCGCGTGCAAACTGACAGTTACCATGTCTCACCTCTCTGCCCACTCTCCCTCACAGCTAGTGTCCATTTGGGAAAGGCTAGTCCGGTTCCCACTGCACGCAGTCATGTGGGGAGGGGAACGTGTGTATTGAAACGGAAATAAGGAGCGTTAGGAATAGTGCCCCGGGTGCATGACAATAAATCATGAGCAACTAGTAGCCCGAGTGAGTGTGAGTCGATCTCAGAAAGTGGGTCAAATAGTCAGGATTCCAGGATTTACCTCCATCTAACTTGAACCCTGGCTGAATCAAACCAATGACTTAACATTGATACTTGTCGCTATGTAGTCACGCGTTGGACATCACTAGGATAGGGCAAGGAACAGTCGCATAAGTAAGATCAATTTTCCACAATTGAAATGTACCCTGCTTAATCAACTAATGTACACAAATGAATAAAGAGTTGATGCTTCGTGTAGTCGATGTAGTGCGTTGCTGAATTGTTTCTAATTACTGGGACAACGCAATGAGATAATTACATTGAACAAAGTAGGCATATAGCGGCATGCACTAACATCAATCAATTACTCAGTAGATCAGTCATCATTACATACGTATAGGGTTGCACATACAGACACGGCGCATGGAACACCCAACCTATGGGCGGCAGGAGGTACTCAGGTAGTGGAAAGGTTGGAGAACTATGGTGAGTCAACAACCATGCAGTAAGTTGTGAGTTCAATCCTTGCCCGAATCAATGCAAAATATTCATAGTTGTTGCTTGTACAGATCCATATTCCCTTTTCCAAAATTCTGAAATTCGAAAAGTTCTCTGAATCCCGAAGGGTTTGTGAACAGTATATACATAACCTGTAATATTATTTGTGTGCTATATTTATCACACCTAGTCTGAATATTCATAGATATATATCTATATATATTTCTATAGAAATATATTTTGTTCACAGAGCCCTCCTCTCCTGGAAAAATACTCATCGGCTAGGTGCCCAATGACCGTCCCCCAGTTTGATGACCTCAGCAGACAGATGCCTCCGGAACCCAGGACTACCCGGCCCTTACAACAAAGGCAGACATCTGCGAGGAGGTACTACTACACTGTGATCTTAGCAAACAGGATTGCTGTTTTTGAGAATGGTTCATTGGAAGTTGTATGTGGTTAAGTTACAATGACACGGTCCACAGACTCGGTGCGTGTCAACTTTGAAAGTAGTTGACCTCAGACGGGGGTTGAGGCCGTGACCTCGCTCAGTGAGGCAGTCATTCCTTCTGGTTGCAAGGTTGACACGCATCATTCCCCAAATCGACATGGGCGATAATGGGCGATTTTCACGATCGGTAAGCAGCACACCCTTCATGACTAGTGGACATTCATCTGCGCAGTTGACGATCTAGGACGTCAGCCGGTTTGCGTTCTGGTTTCGCTGCTGCTCCATATAGGTGTGCTGCACAAACACCATCAGTAATATGCAAGTAGCTCAAAGCAAAGTAGCAGATATTCACTAGGTTTGTTGCGGTTTTACATCCCGGTAACACCTTAGCTAAAATCAGGAGGGTACAGACTTATAACAGCGCACACTTATTGTGACTTTATAGTTCTCTCCCACTGGAATACTGGGCCGCCGGCACCATGTACTGATTTCCCACCCGTTTAGCATGGTCCCTTAATTTTTGTGCCAGAAACAATGCAGTGGATTTTCTTGTACCAGCAAAGACAATGTATGACAAGACACATCAGTCAGCGCTTTCCTGTGAAATACAGATACAGTGGCGCTATCCCACGAAAAAAGGTGTTCATTAAATGGAAATTAAAATGTTATATATACATAGTGTATATCTCCTCCTTGTCTTGCATACTAGTTCACCAATTATGAACATTTCTTTTCAATAGACCATAAATAGTAATAATATTATTTCCACTATCAATATTAGGAGATAATACACTATAATTGTCATATGGTACAGCAGTCAGGGTGGTCTCTGGAAGCTGTCCCATTGTTTCAATGGTAGAACAGTTAGGCTGGGTTAGGGGACCTGTCCAATTGCCTTCTTTGCCAGTGGGTGGCATCGATGCATGACTCTTTCTGAAATTCCTATATGAAAGCAGTGAGTGGTGCATCTTTTCATTCATTATCTGAGGAGTGCAAGTACACCACCACGAGTTGGAAGTTTTACTTGGGCATTGAGGAGTGCAAGTACCACCGCGAGTTGGAAGTTTTACTTGGGCATTGAGGAGTGCAAGTACCACCGCGAGTTGGAAGTTTGACTCAGGGACTGAGGAGTGCAAGTACACCACCACGAGTAGGGAGTTTTACTCAGGGACTGAGGAGTGCAAGTACCACCGCAAGTTGGGAGTATTACTCGGACACTGAGGAGTGCCAGTACCAACGTGAGTTGTGAGTTTTACTTGGGCATTGAGGAGTGCAAGTACCACCACAAGTTGGGAGTTTTACTCAGGGACTGACTAGCGCAAGTACCACCACGAGTAGGGAGTTTTACTCGGGCACTGAGTAGTGCAAGGACACCACCCCGAGTTGGGACTTTTACTTGGGCACGGAGGCGTGCAAGTACACAACCACAAGTTTTTCTCGGGCACTGAGGAGTGCAAGTACCACCGCGAGTTGGGAGTTTTACTCAGGAACTGAGGAGTGAAAGTCGCACCACGAGTTGGGAGTTTTTCTCAGGCACTGAGGAGTGCAAGTACCACCAAGAGTTGGGAGTTTTACTCAGGGACTGAGGAGTGCAAGTATCACCACGAGTTGGGACTTTTACTCAGGCACTGAGGAGTGCAAGTACACCACCGTGAGTTGGGAGTTTTTCTCAGGGACTGAGGAGTGCAAGTACACCACCGTGAGTTGGGAGTTTTTCTCAGGGACTGAGGAGTGCAAGTACCACCGCGAGTTGGGACTTTTACTCAGGCACTGAGGAGTGCAAGTACACCACCGCGAGTTGGGACTTTTACTCAGGCACTGAGGAGTGCAAGTATCACCCGGAGTTGCAAGTGATACTCGCGCCCTGAGGAGTGCAAGTACCACCATGAGTTGGTGAGTTGGGAGTTTTACTCGGGCGAGTTGCAAACACAGGCAGGGGGGAGCTGGAGGAAAGAGAAAGGGAGCGGCTAGGAATGCGGGACGAGAGAGGGGAAAACACAGGCAGGGGGAGATGGGGGAACGAGAAACGGAGCGGCTAGGAATGCTGGACGAGAGAGGGGAAGGAGGGCAGGTCCCTGATGCCCCTCACACCCCCCATGGGCTGGAGGGAGAACGCGTGAGAGCGAAGAAGAAGGCGGAGAGGGCGGTCTGCTACATGTAGATGCCTAGTTACTCCCTAGTTATTCCCACAACACTCTGCCTGCTAGTCAGTTCTAAAGGAAGTGTCTGGAGCCTGGATAATGCGTACAACACTATGAAATTGGAAAGAAATATGCAAAATATATGGGTTCAATACCTTCCGCTATTCTTCAGTGAGGAATTTATGAAATCATATAGATTGATACGAATTAGAAGATGAATTTATGTCGTTCTGTGGGCGCAATTGTTGGCTTTAAAAAAAATAATTCACGCACAATTTCTCCACTTTCAGCCAACATAGATAAACCCCATGCATTGGAACCACAACGTCTACAATTAATTGTTATTTGCCGAGTAATTTTGCTAGAATTTAAGCAGGGTTGTCATTCACCCCATCTCAATCTTTTATTTTTCTATGGTAAATACCATTCGTAGGCCTCATAAACATCATCAAATTAACAGTTCTAGACACACATGGAGATAGTAGGGCAGACCTAGCTAGAACCCTAGACGTACTAGTGCTATCGTGTACGGTATTTGGCCGGGATCGATATCGCCATCTAGTGAAAAGTACGGAAGCAGGCGAAAATAACAAGCTGTGTCCTAACTGCTACGTTTAACCATGGCCATCTAGTGAGAAGTCAAGAAAGAGGCGACGATGACAAGCAGTGTCCCCTACTTAACACTACTTTATCTGCTATGTGCAACCATGGATCTGTGGAGCCATGTATTAAGAAATCAGGAAACAGAGCTGGGCTTTAAAAGGTAGGCGAGCACAAGGAGCATGCAGTCGAACATGAGGAAGAGCGATGGGCGGCATGGGAATTTACTCTCCAGATGGCAGCACCTTCATTTCGATACAAAGGCGAGCATAGTATATCAACCAATATCCTATGAATATCACCGGTCTTTGGCTGTAGAAAACCAAGCCTAAGTAAACTGTTATATTAGCCTTATAAATATGACTTCAAGTGTTTGAATGCCGCTAACAATAATCTTTCGGGATGGAGAACTCTTGAAGATGATATGTGTATTTAGAATTAAAATGTTAATATAAATGCCTACAATGTTATTTTCTTGTGGGATTTTTTGTATATCTCCAGGTGTAACAATAAGCAGGTTGGAGAGCTTACCTCATTTGGGCTACGTGGGTTATTGGATGTCCGATTGAATTACGAAGGTCAAATTTTATATAAGATTAAGGTGCAGTTTGACAGTTTTGGCTGTGACACACTGAGTTTTGGGATGTTTCCATATCGGAATATATCACTAGAAAGCAAAAGATTATATATATCTAATTTCCTGAATATTTCTAGGACATTTAGTTGGGACCAGATTGAGTAAGTTAACAGTGAATATTAGGAAATAATTCATTAGTTACAACAAATGGCTACAGGCCAGAAGTGTCCATGATAGTACTGTGTTGGTATAGCAATAACTCCCAAACAATAGGGCACCTCCAGTCAACCATGGGGGTATATGTTGGTCTGTGGCCCACTCACATACTTCCACTTGCAACTGGGGGAGGTCTCGGGGACTGTTGTACATCACTTAGATATATTTCTGTGTATACCAATGTAAATGCATCATAAACAAATTCACTGTGATTATACATCTGTTGCATAATCACCACGAATAATGAGAATAATAATGACGACAATATAATTACAATAATAATAATGATGATAATAATAATAATGACAATACCAATAATATACAATAATTATTAAAATAATAATAACGACAATAACAATAATAGACAATAATAATTAGAATATTAATAACGGCAATAACAGTAATAGTGATATACATATGATGTGGTCGGTCCTGGAACAAGACTGGGCCTGACCAGCATGTGGCTCGAGACTCTTGGCCCTGAGCATGGGGTGTGGAGATGAGGGGAAGTGAGTCATGTGACAGTTTTGGTGAGTCCGTGAGAATTGTTGGTGAGTCACATGAGAGTTTTTTGGTGAGTCAGGTTGGCAGATGAGCGAGGGGTGGCTGCCGTCTCACCCCCCCCCCCCCACGCCGCCGTTGTTGCGGTGGGCTTGGTGTGTGTGTAACAGCACAGCTTCGTGGCCCTCTCCCCCACCCTGGTAATTCCAAGCATGATTATTATTTCTGTCATACTTATTAATGTCATTATTAATGACATTATTATGTATATATATATGTAAATTTAAGGATAATGTCAATGATAGTGCCAATAATAAAGAAAATATTATGGTAATAATAACGATGATACTAATAATAATCTTGACAAGTATAATGACAACACTAATAATGATGACAATATGACAATAATAATGGCAATAATGCTAATAATAAAGACAATGACAATAATAATAATGATATACATCATTATATCCATCACTATGTACATAGTTATTATCATAATTATATATATATCTATATATATACATGTATATACACATATATACACATTAACATCTATATACATATATATACAATACCTGCATATATAAGTATATATACATGTATTTACATATGTTTAGATATATTTACATATATACTATGCTGTTTATATATACACATATTGCAGTACATACTGCATACCATCTTGTTATTAGCAAATAGAGGATTACTGTGCAACATTTAGTAACATTGATAAGGTCTTTTTCACTTTATATTATGATAATATTATGCATAAATAGTAACAAGGTAAGAGGCCACTCAGCAATATATCAGCTTTCAGGCACCCATAAATATAGCAGCATTGGTAAGTTCTTCACTTTCTATTGCAATAATAGTGTGCATAATATGTAGCAGGTTAGGAGGCCACTTATTCAGATCCCGGCCTCCCGCTCCTGGGCCTCCCGGACCACCCAGACCCCTGAAACATTTTTTTGTTTGGTACATTAGTTGCTGAAGCAGGGGAAATTTCAGTCGCAGACAACTGGTCTTCCTCACTCCACTGCTCCTTGCCCTATCCTAGTAATGCCGAGCATCTGGCTAGGAAGCGAAAAGTATCAATTTGTAAGTCATTGGTTTGACTCGACCAGGATTCGAACGCACGACCCCATCTACCTGCATGGGAGACGGACGTGCTAACTCATTCGGCCATTCCATCTGTGGTTGTCATTTGACTGTAGTATTGTCATGATTATTATTGTTATTGTTGTCAATATATTGTCGTTATTATTACTGTAATTATTAACATTATATTGGGGTAATTATTATCATTTATTATTGTCTTTATTATTATCGTTATTATTAACGTATTTTTTCAATTATTATTGGCAGTATCATTGGCATTGTCCATATTGCATTTGGCAATGTGGGTAATTCGGGGGAGGTGGACGACCCCCCTCCCCCGGCCCTACCGTCCTCCCCCCCCCCCTCACACCACTACCCACACACACCTCCTCCCACCCAGTTGGCGCCACCACTCCCCTTCCCTCAATCACCCCTCCTTTCCTCCAGATGGCGCCACGACCCCCCCTCACCCCCCCGCTGGTTCCCCCGCTGGTCCCTCCGCTGGTACCTCCCCCCCCCTTCCTCCCTTCCGCCTCCCCATCAACTCGACCACTTCCCCTCCTGCCACCGCACCGACAAGACCTACTTTCACCGTCCCACTCACCCAACTATCCTCGACTAGGGTTGAGGCCCGGGTCACTTAAGACTCTAATGACACACATGACTTTTCCTCGATCACGCTTGACCTCATTAAGATATTACTACATTGCCTTAACTTGACATATACCACTTAATTATGATCTGCTTACCTTTACCAATTACTTGTCATTCGCTACTTCAATTGACTCTTACATTACTCACTGTTCCTTTTGAATAAATTTGCCATACTATGTAGTCCGCCTCCTGTCCTGAATTATCGTTGGCATTATCATTATTTTTAATTTACATATACGTTTATATATACATATGAAGAGTTCAGGTGCAAAATCGGGTAACCGCCAATCCGAAAATGTAGCTTAAATAAAGGATTTTGATTTGAAAATAATTTTAATTCTCAGTAATTCCACTTCAATATGAGCACACGGTTATAGAGCGATGCACAAAAAAAGTAGGAGTATTAAGAAAGTAACTTTTTGAAGATTTAATTACAATGTTTATCACCATTTTTGGATTGGCGTTTACATGGTTTTGCACCTGAACTCTTCATATATAATATACACATATATATATATACATGTTGTGTCCTATAGTCAGGGGGCCAACTCACATAGGTGTGAAAGTGTGTACTAATGCAATTGTATTGCTGATTGTGCTAGATAGGGTTATTGGTAGTGAGAATCAAGAGGGTGCCACTCTGGCACCCTTGAGCAATTTTTTGTATAAGCCGTTTTTGATATGACGTCATATTGGATCAAACCGGATTTTTTGCGGCATTATGGGGTAGGTTTGTATATCAGCTATAGTATCAGTTCTAACTTAGCATTTAGTACTAGATATAGTATACCAGAAGAAAGGATATTGAAGTACCGTTCTCATGGTGTAAAAATTATCATTGTAGAGCAAATATACATGCCACAGTATACATTCACAAGCAATTGTCATCGACAACTCAAACTGAAAAATATTGCGAAATACTCATTTCACTCCCTTCTCCTCTGTGTGGTGGGGGCCTACCATATGAGCGTCGCCGAAGTGTGAAAGCCCGAGTCGTGCGAGGCAGAGGTGACAGACACACACACAGAGGAGAACAGCCACTACAGAACCGGTAGCACCCTCACTGAGGTTACACGGTTAACTAAAGAAGGTTGGCCTGCCCAAAATAGTTTAGTGAAGTCATGTGCCAAACCATTCTCTACATGTAAAGAGGAGATAGTCAGCACAGATGGTATGCTGTTTAAAGGGAAACAAATATTAATCCCCAGTAGTTTACAGAAGGAAATGTTAAATGTGTTGCATGAAACCCATTTGGGAATAATCAAATGCAAGCAGCTAGCAAGGGACAATGTATTTTGGCCTGGTATGAATCAGCAGATTGAAGACTTAATAGCTCAGTGTAGTACATGTCAAAATTATAGAAATTCCCTATGTGCTGAGCCAATGAGTCCTCACAACATACCCGATATACCATTTTGTAAAGTCGGAGTTGACTTATTTCAGTGCCAGAGTAAAACATATCTAATTCTAGTGGATTATTATTCCAAATTCCCCGAAGTCGTAGAGCTACAAAGTACGACTTCCAAGGCAGTAATTAAATCCCTAAAAGAAATATGCGGGCGTGATGGTATACCGACCTCGCTGGTATCTGACAATGGGCCACAATTTGCAGGTTATGAATTCAAGGATTTTGTTGCCACATATAAGTTCAATCATATTCTTTCTAGCCCATATTATCCTAAGAGTAATGGTCAAATAGAACGTTATGTGCAAACAATAAAAAAATGATGAAAAAAGCAGAAGATAATAATCAGTATTTCAACCTATACCTTCTGAACTACCGAAATACTCCTCTTAGACACATGAATGCATCTCCAGCTCAATTGCTGATGAGTCGTCGGCTTCGGTCTAAAATACCCACGACTAAAACACAGTTGCACCCCCAGGTTAAAAAATCTAAGAGAGAAAATATTATTAAAATGCAGGAAGGTCAAAAATGTTATTATGATAAAAAAGCTGGGAGAGCACACAGGGTATTGAAAGTTGCAGAACAAGTCAGGTACAGAACACATGAAGGCAAATGGAGGACTGGCACGTTTACAAAAACAGACAAAAGAAAACCCAGAGATTATGTACTTGTAGATTGTGCAGGTAAGGAATTACACCGCAACCGAGTTCACATGTTTAAAATACCAACGACTGTGCAAAACACGAGCCAACCCATGAACACAGGTGCACCACACACTAACACTAGAGCCAAAAATACAACAACTGCCAACACACGAAAAAGTATCCCCTCAACTGAAACAACCTTTATTCCACTTTAGTGCGTCTTTGTGTCTGTGAATTGTGCATGTTGGCGTAGGCTAACATGTTTAATTTGCGCACGAGGCAAGGATTCTCGCTGCTTTCCTCGCTTTGCGTTTCACGCTGTACTGCCACTCTACCTCGGCACATCTCTCTGTACACTTCGCTTCCACTACAATGGTCCGCATTACGCGGTGTGTCATGAGACAGAAGGGGGCGTCAACCGCCGCCGCTGTCACAAGACTGTTTCTACTGTATTTGTATTCTCATCTCGATAATAACTGATTTTAACATTAGCAGATACACGATGACGCATCATGATAATCTGTTGACGGTGTACAACTCTGGACTGGACCTGGCAAAACAAGTCTGTGCATCTGACTCGGTTCTGCATTTTCCACGGAGATCTGAGCGCAACAATGTGGCCGACGACATACTATGGCGGTTTACTTCGGTGACGGTATGGAGGTGCGTCAATGATTTGTCCTAAATTTACAATTTTACACGTCTGTGGCCGGCAGGCTAGGAAAATGGAAGCTACACGTTCACCCGTTGCTGCTCAGTGCTGTACCGGTGGGCTAGGATAATGTAAGTTTACTCGTTTCCTGCTCAGCTCTGTACTGGCCGGCTAGGATAATTTAATCTACCAGTTCAACCGTTTTGCTCAAGCGCTGTCCTGGTGGGCTAGGATATTGTAAACTACATGTTCACCCGTTTTCTGCTCAGTTTTGTCTGGCTAGGATAATGTATTACACGTTCGCCCGGTTGCTGCTCAGTGCAGTTCCGGTCGGCTAGGATAGTGTAATCTACACGTTCACCTGCTTGCTGTTCAGCGCTGTACCGGCGGGCTAGGATAACTGCGTAGAGAAGTTTCATTCTTATTATGACTTAATGTGACAATCTGAGAATGACCAAGAATAGCTAATTACTGCTGGTATAGTTGCTTAAGCCTCAGTGCTGTTCCGGCCGTCTAGGATAATTGTGTTTGAGAAGTTTCTACGATGCCCTAATGTGACATTCTGAGAACGACGTTCACCCGTTTGCTGTTCACTGCTGCACCGGCACCCTTTCACCCATTTGCAGTTCAGTGCTGTCAGTATAATCTAACTATATGTTCACCCGCTTGCTGCTCAGCAGTGTACCGGCGGGCTAGGATAATGTAAACTATGCATTCAACCGTTTGCTCCTCAGGGCTGTACCGGCGGGCTAGGATAATTTAGAATTTACTTGTATCAGTGATTACTACTACTCGCTTGCTGGTCACCGTCCTGCTCACTTCCCTTACCATGTTTACTGACGTGATAGTAATCTTTGACTAATAATAGAATTTGTTACGAAGCAATGGAAGGTTATTCACACTTTGTTAACATTGCTAGTGTATCTGAACTGTCCTGACAGTGTCAGTGACCTCGGCTCACTGGCAGTTTCATCTTTAGAATTCTATGTTATTAAGTCATGCTCACAAATGGCAGAATCTGGTGTCAGTAATGACTCGTCCTAATTAACAGAATTTCATCTGATGTAGTGCAAGTATTATGTATTTGATTAACGTTGCTTGTTTGTGCTTATAGACCTATTTCAATGTTTACAAACATTGTGTATGCATGCGCAGCTCGGCTGCAGAACGAAGGCACACTGCCACTGAGTTTGCCAGTACGCGCAGTGCAAAATGTCAGTTTTAGTCAAAATTAATAGAAATCCAGAACCAGAACCTTGTGAATTTAATATAATCTTTTTGATAAGCATGTTTTCTATATGGGTTCCAAGCAGTTTGTGTCTAGGTCGTGTGGTTTTAGAGATATTAAATTCTTTCTGTAAGAAGATTGCTCACGGCCATTGACAATGCATTGAGTTTGCCGGTATGCACAGTGCAAAACGTGAGTTTTAGTCAAAATTAATAGAAATCCAGAACCCTAACCTTATAAATCTAATATAATCTTGTTGTTAAACATATGTTCTATGTGTATTCCAATCAGTTTGTTTCTAAGTGGTGTGGTTTTAGAGATATTTAACTTTTACTGTATGAAGATTGCTCACGGCCATTGACAATGCATTGGCTTTGCCGGTGTGGCGTTTTCAGCGCCCGGTCACTGTCAGCGGCCTGTCATGGCTTCTGCGCATGCGCGGATTTTCGCACGTTGCGGCGATCACTGCTATTTGTTTTGTTTACACTCGGCGATTCGACGCTGATCTAGCTGCTACGTTAATATCGCTTGGAATTTAAGGTTAATTAAATTTCATTATTTGAGTATGTAATTCTGTTAAATATGATCGCATTCAATAGATTTCGGCCTAATCGGTCCCTAACACTGCCGGGTACCGTGGCTGAGCTTGTAGCCGGCGAGGGCATAGGTGTTTTGCATATGTCTTAAAATCCGCGCATGCGCAGAAGCCACGACAGGCCGCTGACACTGACCGGGCGCTGAAAACGCCACACCGGTACGCGCAGTGCAAAACGTCAGTTTTAGTCAAAATTAATAGAAATCCAGAACCCTAAGCTTATAAATTTTATATAATCTTGTTGTTAAACATGTTTTCTATGTGTATTCCAATCAGTTTGTTTCTAGGTGATGTGGTTTTAGAAATATTTAACTTTTACTCTATGAAGATTGCTCACGGCCATTGACAATGCATTGACTTTGCCGGTACGCGCAGTGCAAGACGTGAGTTTTAGTCAAAAGTAATAGAAATCCAGAACCCTAACCTTATAAATTGAATATAATCTTCTTGTTAAACATGTTTTCTATGTGTATTCCCATCAGCTTTTTTCTAGGTGGTGTGGGTTTAGAGATATTTAACTTTTACTGTATGAAGATTGCTCACGGCCATTGACAATGCAGTGTGACCGGATGTTGTCCTGCAGCCAAGCAGCGTGCGCACTGACCTGAATACATGTGCTGACGTCATATGAAATTGGTCAATAGTACTGGAAGTTACTGCCCGATTACAACAGCTAACACCAGATGGCAGCATCAGTAGGTATTTTTACCTTTCACTCAAGCACCACCAGCAACTAACTAATTACATCTGTGAACCTGGCCGTGTATACCTGGTGCACATTAGAGCATTTGCATTCCCCACCAATGCTGATTATCGAATACTTTAAACCCTGTTTATCGAGTGATAGGAACCGTTGCCACTCACCAGCTACTTCCTGCATCTGATTGAGCTCCGGATGGTAATCTACACTTTCACCCGACTCGATTCACCCGGCTGCTAAAACCAACCGATTGGACCCGCCTACACCTATAACAGTTAACACCAGGTCATAGTACAAGCCTGTAGTTCCGAATAGTAATACTATAGATATACTGTGGCTGCCGCTTCACTGTTCAGTTTTGCACTTGTTCAAGATTAAGTCATGTTCATAATTAATAGTACCGAATTGTAGCACTGACTAGCCACCATTGTAACAGAATCTGATATGAAACAGTGGAAGAGTATTTTGTCTTTAACAGTGCCTCGCATCACGAGTTGTTTCCGAGGTGATAACTCCTTACAACTATAATTTTTAATCTTAAGAGCAAATGTTTTGTTCTTGTCTTATGTCATAGCAACTCGCTTCAGGCCCCACCCCGGTCTCACACTCAGCAGGGCGCCCACCAGCCAGGGTGTCAGTCATCCGGTACGTACAGCACGATGCATTGGCACTAACAACTGAAGTACTCAACATCTAAAACCAGTATCAGGACAGATGATGACTTGTTGGACATTATAGTGCTGTGATATTGGCCTAACAGCGTCACCAGATTTCGTCGAGAAATTGCCAAAGATAAGTGCTTCCCGCCTATTAACTCCCTAACTTTCTAGGATGTTAATTAGTCTCCATGACGGTTTCTCTCATACCCAAAATCCCAGAAAGCCTCCATGCCTGTATACTCTGGCAGACCAAACACATAAGAAATAATTCTAGAACATAATGGTGAAGGGTAACCAACTGGCTAAATGCATCAAGCCGGTCTAGATTCAGTAATTGCCAGCTTTTCGAGCACCCCGTATAAGGGTTCTTCATCGTAATACCGAACTTGTGAAGGGTCTGGAATGGTTCCAGAAGTTTTACTGGCATAGATCACATTCTCTTTGATTGTGCTTGCCACCTCTTAATGGCAGCAATATATAATGCTGATCAGATTAAGCATAACTAACACGATGCTCCAGGTAGCTCATTTAGCGATAAAGCCCCTAAAGATAAACCATTAACGTTATGTCATTCAGTTAATCTCGTGACATCAGTTCTTTTTTCCTTTCACTGCTAGAGTATCCCTGGGATACTTACGATGGTGAGCTGAGATTGAAGATAACCCTCGCATAGATCGAATAGTAGCAGACTCTTGAGATCCTCCTTCTTTAATTCCAAGATTAAGAATAAGGTTGTTTGGCGCTGTATTATGATGAAGATCTCAGAAGTAATATAACTCTTGATCTGAACATACTTGATTTGACCTGTAATTCCACTATGTTATTTAGCGATAAAGCTTGTTACAGAACTCTTCCAGCTTTTAGACACCCCTATAACTTATAAGGTTCTTTCATAGTAATCCAGAACTTGAACGATCTGGAATGGTTCCAGAAGTTAGTGGCAGAGATCCCATTCTCTTATTCTGCTCACCAGTTCTTAAGCACAGCAAGATATAATTGTGACCAGATGAAGTATAAATCAGCCACAGAATTTATACTAGACGATGCTCCAAGTAGTTCATGTATAGCTAAAGTCCCTAGACATAAAGCATTAATGTTATGTAATTCATTTAATCTCGACTGATCTGTAATACGATGAAGCTTCAGTGACTGTTCTGTTAAAGAATAAAGCGGATCTGGTGTGTAAACAAATGAAGCTGTCGGAAGTTAAAGTAATTCTTCATCTGAACGGTCTGGACTTTGACCTGTAATCATTTTGTCCTGGAAGATAGTACTTTCTTTGCTCCTATCTTCCAGGATACACGATGACGCACCATGATAAGCTGCTGACGGTGTACAAGGCTGGACTGGCTTCCTGGACATGCAAAATAAGTCTGCGCATCTGGCACGGTATCGGCAGTTCTGTCAGGACAACGGTGTTTGACCGGGTTCCCCGACTACGCATGATTTACTCTCATTCCTGTTTCCTCTCCTCCGTCCTTCGATCCCCTGGCGCGGTTCTGAACTATTTCAGCTCTGTAAAGTGTGGTTATGTTCATATCCTGGAACCGTACAGATGTTTAAGTCCCACGAGATCGCGGTAATGAAGCGAGCTATTTGTAATTCTTCCTTGCACAAAATCCATAAGGCCCCACCTTGACTCCCGCTGATCTGAGAAATGTTATCCGAACCTTGCTATTTTCCCCTTCCCCCCTTCCCTGCAATACCCGCCCTTATGATTGATTATTTGACCCTAATCCGACAAAGTAATATCCTTGTATCCACCCGCCCTCGCCACACGGACTCCGGTTAGAGATGTACAGGTTGAGAAATCAGTACTATATGTTACGGTTCGATCAACAAAGACCGGACCCTCATCTGTTGCTCCTCTAGTTTCTGCCTTCCCCGAATTCATGAATCCTGTTGCTGCCCTTTACATGCTTGGACTGCTTATAGGTCGTCGGTTTCTCTAGAACCTGATGATCCAGCCTTCATCCTGCCCTCTGGTGAACCGCTGACTGACCGGTACTTGACCTCGGTTCTACGCATTGCTGCCTCCGCTCCACGACTTGGACCGACCCTCACTCTGCACAGCCTTCGACGGGGAGCTGCTCAGGCTTATCAGAGTGCAGGCTTGTCTAGCTACGATCTCCTCCAAGATGGAACCTGGAAAAGTAGGGCCGTCCGTGCCTACTTTTCGGTTCGTCACGTAAGAGAAGCTCCTTCAGTGCTCGCAAATTTATTGGGTGAGTGCTGATCTCTCCCTGTCTTCCGGTTACTGATACTTTGCCCCTGACGGCACATGAAACAGGACATTCCAGAATCTGAACTGAAGGGGCACTGTCACCCGCTTGAAAGTCTGCCTGCAGGTCCCGCAATGAATACATTCTCTGATTAAACTTTCAAAAGTTACCTTTCTGTTATCTCTTCTCTGTGCCCAGTGACGCGAATTGTACATGTTGGCGTAGGCTAACATGTTTAATTTGCGCATGAGGCAAGGATTCTAGCTGCTTTCCTCGCTTTGTGTTTCACACTGTACTGCCACTCTACCTTGGCACCTCTCTGTACACTTTGCTTCCCCACCCTCTCACCCTCGTTCTGGGGGAGGGGGGGGGTGAGCGCTGATCTCTCCCTGTCTTCCGGTTACTGACACTTTGCCCCTGACGGCACGTGAAACATGACATTCCAGAATCTGAACTGAAGGGTCAATGTCACCCGCTTGAAAGCCTGCCTGCAGGTCCCGCGATGAATACATTCTCTGATTAAACTTTCAAAAGTTACCTTTCTGTTATCTCTTCTCTGTGCCGAGTGATGCGAATTACATATTATTTGTGATGAACAAACTTCCTGTAGCTGGTTATATTGAGTGAGTGACTTGGATTTATTCAGATTTGATTTTTGTAAACGTCATTTCAGGCATAGAAATGTTCTGTAAACTTGCATTGCTTGTCTTATCCCAATGCAGGAATTCAAAAATTGCACACAGTTTTGTTATCTCTCAAAACAAACAAGCATACAATATATGCTAATATCAATAGCGTAATTATTTTCACAAAATAATACATTGAAGGCAACATCAGAGCACACACGACCGTGACTCAGTATTGGTAGTTTAGATTACTACATAACTGAGACAATTCATATAGCTATCTGGAACATTGCGTATTATAAAACTCTGAATCTCGTTAGCTTATTCAGTTTTATACCTAGGTTCATGAGTGATGGGTAACGAACAAAACGTACACACAACCAACCAAACTGGCTAAAGGTAAATGGTAGCATACACGAATTACAATTCCACGATACACTAAGAAGCCTACAACACTCCTTTCCATTGTTATATTTTATGTAAAATAAATGCTTTTTTCCCTATTTGTTCATAATTATCCACATTTGATTTTAATTATTCAGAAATGTTATGATAATGAGTAGCTAAACAAAAACTGCCAATGCCTTCAGAACTTAGAAATGTATCTTAAAGGTGCAACTTTCAAAACCAAAACCGTAATCTAGATTTGATTCTACACATCTAACTTAGATACCAATGCACTAATTAAGCATTTATTGCTGCACTAAATGGAATACTGAGTCAATTGAATAGAACCTGTTATTGCTGAAGCCTATAGAGCCAGGAGTTTTAAGTGCATGCTAAGATTAATATGTCTTCACAAAGATTAGTAATTTAAAATAAAAGTTATTTCAAACTAAAGTAAGTTACACTAAAACAATCAACACCATATATTTATCTAAAAATATGACAGAAACTCAAAATCATCGGACTATGCAACTGCAAGAGAAAAACGAAAATACTTTGATTTATTATCCGCCTTCCCAAATCGATGAATGGTTTAAGTATCAAATATATCCACACTCAGCTTACACATAATATATACACCCAAATCTGGAATATAATGATTACTTTTGTACATCAAGTAGAATACCTATTATGGGTTCATGTGGGCAGCATGGATTAAATAAGTTAATCTAGGTGTAGTATAATTAGCAAAGATATATTAAATAATTGAAAGGAATTCCGGGCAATGATTAATTAAATCTATATATTTTCATGGTACACTCAACACCAATAGTTTACGCTAATTTAATGAATACATTGTAAAATAAAAAGCAAAGTCCCCACCACTCTACTCTATTCAATCACGGATTCAAATAGTATTTTGTTCGTGTAGACATAAGATAAGGAAATTGGGAATGCTAAAGAAGCAAAGATTTAAACAGATAAGTACAAATCCACAATAAAATGTTAGGTCAACAACAGTAAGTAACAATTCACCATAACATGATGTAGAATTAACATAGATTTGTCACACAAATATAGCAATGCAAATTTGACGCAGATTGATAGAATATTAGATTTGCGCATTTGTTCATGATTCAATATTGTCATTTTGTCATGGGAATGAACAGCACCATGTTGTGATCTTAGCACTGTTCTGGATGGCGTTTTTCTCTCTGCACTTGGTGCCTAATCCATACATTAAACTTTCAATGGAAGCTTTTTTCTAGTTCATGAATTGAGGTTTCAATAGAACCGCCCCTAGGATATTATCTTCCAGTTCTTCCTTTCTCCATGAAGTTAAGACTTCCAATAAATTCGCCCCTGTGTCTTGACAGTTATGACCCTTTTAATTCACTGCAGTTGTCAATAATCTCTTTCAATTAGATATTTGTTGTACCTGGTTATTGTTCCTTAGATGATTAGACATTTTCAATAAACCCCATTTTTTCAGTTATTGGTCATTTATTAAATATTTCAATAACCACATTGAATATGACAAGCCTTTGCTAGTCGCTGTTCTTTCATGAATTGAAGTTTTCAGTAAACCCAATCCATCTGAAATTCTTTTTCCCGTTGTTGCTCTTTTCATGAATTGGACTTTTTAATCAACCTCATCAAACTGATAGTTTTTTACACTTCAATTTAGTGGGGTTTTTATGAATTCATATTTTCAATGAACCCAACCAATCTAACTTTGTTTTCTATTGTTGTTCTCTCCATGCTTTGAAGTTTTCGAAAATCCCATCAATCTGACATTAATTTTTCAGCTATTACTCCTTTCGCGCATTGAAGATTATTTTTCTCTCAATAAACCACACCAATCTGATACTGACATTTTCCAATTCTTGCTCTTTGTTTCCATTATTTTCCATTAACTCACCTTTTCCATAAACCCTCACAATGCGGTACAAGCCTTATGTGATGCCCTTTGAAATAAAGGTACACTCAGATAGGAGAGATCCATAATCTGTTTTAACTGATGACCTTTGACATAATACGACTATCAGAAAGGAGAACTCCACAAATTGGTAAATTGATGACCTTTAACATAATGGTACAATCAGAAAGTAGAGATCCACAATCTGGTGAAATGATGATAATGTAGCATCAGCGTTGACACTGGAGACTGAGTACACATCTACCCTCCTCTAGCACCTGGTATGTATCCCAAAACCTCAACTGACACAACAGGCGTTCTCTCTGCCATTCCAAAAGTAATCTGTCAGGGAACATTCACATTTAATTATTTCAAGCTGATTCAGCTCTTGATATCTGACCGTTATGTCTATACTATAAGCATTACCCGAGTATAATAAGGCTGGAAGCTTCCACCTGTTCCTCAGCCTCTACTCCGTCCGTAGTCATCGGCTGGAAGAGCTTAGACTTCATCCTACTCAACCTTATGTCTGCTTGTGGCGCCACCTGTCCGTTCATGCATCAAACTGCCATGTAACCTACACTCACTGTACCACTAATATTAGTTATTTTAGTCAAGAGGCTTTAGGTCCTCTAGCCAGAGAATAAACTGGTCACCCACAATGCCGTCTTTGTGTTCCTTATTTCATGTAAGTCAATTATGGATAGTTCTTGTGCGTGAGCAACAGAGTGGCGCGCCCATGGGGTAGGATGCTGAATGTGGTGGCGCCACTGGTCATGTGATGGGAGGCAGAAAGCCAACCAACACAATAGCATGTGCAGTAATAATAATGGACAATGTCAGCAATATTTCCCTCCGGCATTTATGCTCATATAATGCTCATACATCACATATATCAATTCTATTTTGATTGAACAATGAGTAATTCTACCTAGTACAGGTACATTTAGAAAAAAAACTCCCAAAACACATGCACCTACACGACTAGTTTGGTCAGTTGTGGCGCACACACACCCCTTCACCCCCAACGGACGCACTACATTATAGGCTGATCGCAGCGCCAATTCCCACCTGGCGGTCAAACCCGCGTCGCACAACAATACTCCAATTGAGGGAGCCACCGTGCTATACTGCAGTATAAAACGGTATACCTGTATACATATCATCCTTATTTTGACTGAAAAATGGGTCATTCTCCTTCCTACAACTACAAATAAATTAACACAATTGTTTATCAGGCCGTCTCAGTCATCACCTGTGTACTCGACTACAATACCAAAGTCCGATACTTTTCCTCAGCTGTTCAGTCATGCATATCGTACATAGACTTCCTCAGTCCGGCCTATAATAAGTTACACACAAAATGGAAGTCAATATCTCCCAGGTTCAGCTTCGATGTCAAATGCTCAGGTCCTCACTTTAGTAACTGGGTCAGTTAGCATCTGACGCATATATATAGTTATATATATATATATCTAAATATGTATATATATTGGGGGGGGGGGGGTTAGTAGGATTACTGCAGTCTCTTCAAGGCAATCATTATAAGCACTTTTCCAACTGCCTCTCAACAAAGCCCGGATTTGCCTAACAACGGCTCTGCCTCACTATGCGGATGTCAATCTGTCTAGCAATGATCAGGATATGGCTAGCAACGCTTCCTTCAGATCTTGACGATATCTAGTAATTATCCACGATATGCCTAGTAAACAGTGCCTTCTCACCCTCATCACGACGTCAAACTGCAGTGGCAATATCCCTTTGAACTACCGAGCAACAGCCCAACCAACCATGACTATCAATCTGTCAACGAGTGATGCATGAGTTGCCTAGCAAAGTTTCTGTCTCACCACGATGATATTAAGCTGAATTTGAATCACTTAGAAACGGCTCCTTCTCCCTATGGTGACGCCGGACTGTCTACCATGCATGGATGCATAGCAATGGATCTCTCTCACCATCGTGATGTCCAACTGTTTAGTTATGGCCAATCTTGCGCCTAGCAACGGTTCCGTCTGACCGTGATGCTGTCGATAGCAATGTCACCTGAATACTCTGCAGCACGGACTCCCTTGAATCCAATCTGCAATGGCCAAGGTGGAAAGGTCTAGGACGCGCGCTGCAGTGAGCATATATATCTGAATAAAAGAATTATTTGAAGTTTCAAGGGCTAGCACTGAGGCTATGTGAATATTTATTTAATATTTTAGCAGTTTCAATCACATTGAACTAAGGTCTAGCACTGGAGTGAGGATATGTGAATACAATTGTTTTATTTTAACAGCTTCAATTACATTAAATGATGGCCTATAAATTAAAGTTTTGTGTTTCTGGTTGTGTGACTGGCGCTGCAACAGGTTGAGGACCGTAGTTCTTTTTTTGCTTCAATGAACATTTTCTGACAAATTACACGAGTTGCTATGTCTGCTAGGTCAAATTACACGGAGTCTGCTGTGTCAAATTACACGGGTTGCTATGGCTGCTATGTCAAATTACACGGGTTGCTATGCATATGTCAAATTACACGGGTTGCTATGTCTGCTATGTCAAATTACACGGGTTGCTATGTCTATGTCAAATTACACAGGTTGCTATATCTGATATGTCAAATTACACGGGTTGCTATGTATATGTCAAATTACACGGGTTGCTATGTATATGTCAAATTACACGGGTTGTTTTGCCTGCTATGTCAAATTAAACGGGTTGCTATGTATGCTATGTCTGGTATGTCAAATTACACGGGTTGCTATATCTATGTCAAATTACATGGATTGATATGTATGTATGTCAAATTACATGGATTGCTATATCTATGTCAAATTACATGGGTTGCTATGTATATGTCAACTTACATGGGTTGCTATGTCTGGTATGTCAAATTACATGGGTTGCTATATCTGCTATGTCAAATTATATGGGTTGCTATATCTGCTATGTCAAATTACACGGGTTGCTACATCAAATTGCATCATAGTGAAGGGACTGTGGTTGAGGAGACGATGTTTTAAAGCCTACCTATAGTCTGCTTGCCTGTAAGCGGAAACAACAAGCCATTAGGCTCAGCCTAAAACCGGACCCAGGACCCACCACGTTCTTTAGAAAATTCCTATGGGAAGTCATCATGACTTGAAACAAGCTGAAGTAGTAAAGGACAACTTATGTAAGTCTTCCACACACTCACCTTGGAGCCTGACCGGAAGTTGTTAATGGAGACCCTGGCCTGCAGCCACCGGTTGCCCTTCTGGCCCGTCTCGGTCCACTGCGTCGAGGCAGCCGTGAAGCCGTCTCGCGTGAGCACCTGCAGAGTGCCGATGTGGAAGCCGTACATGTGGTACATGAGCTCCACACACAGGGCCCCGTTCCACTGCAGGGCGGGCGTCAGCAGCCTGCAACAGCCGGCAACAAGTCTGATTCACTCGTGCTTATTACACATTTATTTGATATATAAACATATGTGTCCATCTATGTAGATATTTCCATTCACGTCCACAGACGATGTGGAAGCCGCTTCTGTTTCATGCCTGAATCATTGGTGGCTTTATACATCTTGTCTACGCAATTAACAGGAAAATAATTCCGAGGAATCCACATATTTACCCTCCCTCCCAAAAAAACGTAATAATTTTTTACAAATAAATTAAAATAATTATAACTTAAATGATAAAAGAAGAATTGCAGTTTCAAAAATTTAGATTTCGTTAAATAAATTAATTTAAGTGTGTCAAAAATATAATAAATAAAAATGGCCTGCATTTGTTACTCCGCTGCTCCCGCCTCCTGGACCATACATATTTACTCCCCCCTCCATTCCCTTTTTAAATGGCCTGCACCTGTGACTACTCCCTCCCGAAAATCACAAATAATAACAATAAATATAATAATAATAACGGTAATAACACATTGCCCGCTCCCATCTCAACACGGCAGTACTCACACGGCGTCGTCGCCCCGCTGCCTCGGTTTGCTGGCCTCGATGTACACGTAGTACTGCCCGGAGAAGGCCCGGTCGGGCCCGGTCACCTGGGAGGGCGTCGGCCCTTTCCCCAGCCTCCAGTCAAAGCGGTCGGCGCGGTCCTGCTCCATCTGACACAGCGTCGCCGAGCCAGCGCCCGTCTCGAAGTTGCACAGGAACAGGTACTCTGGGTGGACGGATATAAGGTTTTGTTTGTTTTACATCCTGGCAACATCTATAAGGTCATACCGTCCTGAGTTGGCCGTAGATGTTGCTAGGACGGAAAACGACAATATAAAAACAATCTAAGGTCATATTGGGATGGGAACCGACTTGTGACAGTGCACACTCACTGGCGACTTTATAGTGC
>JASIRB010004050.1:0-18217 GCA_030323885.1 Branchipolynoe longqiensis | reverse complement strand
ACATGCATAATTCAAAATTCATGACTACGGGCTTGATAGGATGATTACCATAGATACCGTTCGGAGCATGCGTTGCTATGGTCCGAGTTTACTTCCGGTAGAGAATGCTAAGCACAGCCAGTTCTTACCTTGCCATTGCCATTGACGGAGCTCAGACACTACAGTGATTCTTTTACGGTAGACTTGGAGGACAAGAACAATGCCGAAATTGCATAAAGTCAAGAGTGTAGTGGGCCAGTACTCCAAAGCATTACTGCGATCAATGGATTGTTCGGGTTGTTCAGATGACGAGGATATACGAACTGACACTTCTGTCGGTCGTGCAGACAATACGACACAGATGAAGATGGCGGATTTGGATCCAGTAGAGCCTACTCCATCAACATCTAAGGCTGGTAACATGCCATCCCTGGAGGATATAGCTACATTATTGGATCGCAAGTTGAAATCTGCTCAAGAGCCGTTAATGGAGAGATTAAAGTGTTTAGAGGAATCAAGATTCAGTGCGAGGCATGTTGTTGATCAGTCGGGCGAACCGCTTGATTCAAATGCTGACGTCACAGAGCGATCGGTGGTAACGGTTTTGCGCACTTCAAATAACTCGGCGGTTCGTCCGGACAGATCGTGCCACAGAGAGACAACTATACGTGCGACGAAAGGTAAAGTGTGTCATTCTTCGTGTAATAGTCGTTCGTGTAAACGTGGTGCTTCAGATATTGATGTAGATACAGACAGTGATGATTCCGTAATGCGGGATCTCATACGGTATGCTGGAAAAAAGGTCAGGCGTACTAAGACATTTAAACTATTACCTCACAAATATGTAATACGGCATGAGAAAAAGGGGAAAGTGCATCAAGGAGAGTCAACATGGTTTGAATATTTAGCAGCAATACGTAGAATGATAAAGAGGGGCGATGTACCGGACAATTGGATAAAGCATTTGGATGACCACGTAGATACTATCTTGGAGATGGCACAGAACTATTCTTGGATTACATGTTTGACATATAGTGAACAATTTTTCAATATGGTAGCGGACAAAAGATTGCCTGGGGGTTGGGAAGACCAGGGGAAAATAATCGAAATTAGGAGAGATGTGTGTGGACTCGGCAAGCGCATAGATCAATCATCACAGGTGGCATCTTGGTCAAATATCACTGAATATAAAAAAGGTGTCGATTCTCGTCCATGTATTATTTGGAACAGGGGTGGTACATGTGGATACACGGGTGATCATGGTGAGGGTGTCAATAAGTTTATTCACATATGTTCTTATTGTGCCTTTAAGCTGCGAAAGAAACACTCTCATAAAGAAGTGGAGTGTAAGACAAAACAACATGCGAAAGAGGCTGTCACGGAGGAGTCATCGAGTCGTACAAAGAATTTTTAGCTGGCAGTCGGCCTGGGGCTGCGGGTACTGAGAAGACAGTGTGTACGTCTACAGGTCAAGAGTCGTGTTGCACCTCTCCAGATGGCGCCACAACCACAAGTGCTTCAAATTGCCCGGTCGGCGGTGAACAAGTTAAGGTCGGTGCGGTTGATTTTTTGCTGCCATGTCAGCACCATGACATGTCTATTTCTCCTCACAGATCACCAGTTGTCTCTTATATGAAACATAAAAAGTGTTCCAACAAATTGTGTATTACTAAAAATAGATCCTCCCAGGGGAACATTCAATGTTATAGAAATTTTAATAACAAAGGCTGTAACAAGAGCCATGGCTGTTCAAAAGTAGTTTCCACGTCACGGTATAAATGGTTTAACAACATTGCCCGTACGTTAGTTAATAATCATAACAAAAGGTGCTCTGTGAGAACTGTCGATTCATGTCATGTAATTGCATCGCCGCACCGAAGACCGTTAACATTGATCTCGTCGTCGACTGGGTTCGATCGACGCCGTTGGCATGGTGACAACACAACAGTTATGTCTTCGTCTTTATCACTGGGACGAAAGCAATCTGTGTCTGATACACTGACTAATGGACTGATACATATGGACAGATTCGGTACATGCCAATCGGCAGATTCGAATAATAGCTGTTTGAACTGTGACTCAGTATATGATGATAACGAGTACCGATCGATGACACCTGCAACTGAATTAATTAGTGTTCATTCTTACAATCCTCCTCAATCTGTTATTCCTGTTCCACTACCTTTGTTAAATGTTCCCGTTGATTCTGTAAATTCTAATGGTATGACAGTTGTGGAGGAGTGTAGTGCTATTAGTTCCTCGGACAATATGGTTCCACTTTGTGTAACTGACACTGACCATGGTGAGATTGTGCTTGCCAGGAGTTCCGAATTGACCTCACCCGACTTTCTAGTTACTAATAAGGGACGACATATTGGTAGGGTCGTCCCTAATAAGAAGTTACTTAAAAATGTTACAGATGTTCCCGTTCTTGATGTGATTGTTCCAATTCTGACCCAGTTAAGTTCTGAAGTTGATAGTGAAGTTGTTATTGATGTTGACGTTAACTTGTTTAATGAAGTACTTGATACACACGAGTATACGGACGAAATCAAAGTTTTTTGTGATAAGTCTCCATTTGATTGTCAACAATATATTTTAAAAGAATGGCCTAAAATTGATATTAGCAATGATATTAATGAAAGTTATCTTAATATCTATAGTCAGGTTAGAGAGACCGGACTTCCAAATTATTTGTCTGCTCGGGTCCCTATCCCGTCTGGGTTAATTATTGCTAATTGGAAGGCTCTATTAGAGGGCTATGTGGATAGTGAACTAGTTTCCTTCTTGGAATATGGTTGGCCGGCAAATTTTACTGGATCGTTTATCCCTAACCCAACATTAATAAACCACGCTCGTTCTAAGGAAGATATATTTTGGATTGATAACTATGTGAAAACTGAATTACACCATGACGCTTTGATTGGTCCATTTGATGATCCTCCATTTTGTCCATGGGCTCAAATTAGCCCGATTATGACCCGCCCCAAGAAAAATACTGATGAACGTAGGATAATAGTAGATCTTAGTTACCCGAAGAAGGGGCGTAGCGTAAATTCAGGGATTAATAAAGGCTTTTTTCAGGGGAAGCCATATAAGTATAATCTCCCCACTATAATGTCGTTGGCTAAAGAAATCACAAAATTGGGTAGTTCGTCCTTCATGTGGTCAATAGATCTAGCTAGGGCGTACAGGCAATTAAGAACCTGCCCCTTAAGTGTGCCTTTGTTTGGTATTAAGGTAAATAATAAATATTATTTTGACATTGCTCCGCCGTTTGGTTGTCGTACGTCAAGTATGGCTTGTGCCCGAACGACGGCGGCAGTCGTGTTCTTAATGAATAAAATGGGTTTCTTTACTTTATGTTTTTTGGACGATTTTGTTGGAGTAGAAAATTCTTTTTCTAAGGCTCAGGAGGCTTATCATTATGCCCTTAAATTGACTGCATGTTTAGGTCTTCAGTTGTCGTTTAAAAAATGCATTCCCCCTACTCAACGGTTGATATGGTTAGGTTATGAGATAGATTCGAAACATTTGTTTGTTCGTATCCCTGACGAGAAATTATTAGATATTCTTTTAGAATGTGAGAAATGGATTATTGGTAGGCAAGTTACACGTAAAAATGTGCAAAGGTTAGTAGGGCGGTTACAATTTATTTCGAAATGTGTCATGCACTCACGTGTTTTTATGAATAGAATTTTGGGTTTTCTTAGGGATACACCGTTTACAGGGAAAGTCAGCGTCACAGTTAATTTAGTACGGGATGTAGCTTGGTTTTTGCGTTTTTCAGAAGGTCATAATAGGTTAGTGTTGCTTCATCACTTGCCTAGCAAAAAATGGATCATTGAATGCGATTCTTCATTGCGTGGTGGCGGCGCATTCAGTCCAACGCATTATTATTCTGAATTATATCCTGCAGAAATTTTAGAAAATGGTTTTCACATTGCCCAATTAGAGGCAGTAAATTTAGTAGTGGCATTGAAACATTTGTCTCCCCCTGACCCACATGCTTATCAAATTATCATTAATACCGATAATGCTGCTTCCCAACAGGTTCTGTCTACCGGTGCTGGAAAGGATCCGGTCTTGTGCGCCTGTGCTCGCGAGATTTGGAGGTTTGCAGCCACTCATACTTGTGCGGTACAGGTGGTCCATAAGGCTGGAAAGGATCTAGTACTGGCGGATGCCCTAAGTAGCTTGTTTTTTGATAATAAATTGAAAGTAATAGCTGACCAGTTATGTCAGGAGAAGTTACTGACTAAAATAAATGTTTCTTATAACGAGCCTGTTTTGGACATGTCATTGTAGTGGCACTCTGCATGCTGATAATTTTTCTTTTTTGCCTTTATCAACTTGCAGAGAAGAGGCGGGCATTAGTACATAGGTTAAGTGTGTACTTCTCGGCAGGACTAGCAGCAGGGACTTGGAGAAATAAAAGGGTACAATTTAGGGAGTATCTAACGTTTTGTAATAATATTGGAGACAGTCCTAAGAAACCCAAAAGGAAGACGGTAATGTTATATGCTGTATACTTAAATGATAAATTGAAAACTGAAGGTGCTGTAAAAAATTATATTAGTGGGGCTAGAACTTGGATAAGATTAATGAATGGAAGCACTGAATCATTTGACTGTTATGCTATGACATTAATTAAAGCTGGAATATGTAAATTAAAAAATAACGTTGTAAATAGAGCTTTTCCCCTGAAAATTAAGCATATTAAAATGATGATATTACAATTTAAAAAAATGAAAGATGAAGGACTTGTGTTAATTGTCGCTTTATTAATAGGTTATTTATGTTTATTAAGACAGTCTAATTTATTCTACTCCGAGGTATCTGGAGATGGCGGTCACATGCTGCTCAGAAGGGACATCCAGGCACACGAATCACACCTAACGATAATGGTTAGGAGCACTAAAACTACACACAGACCAGAGGATGCGTACATCGTTGAGCTACCAACAGCATCAAGTCGCAACTTCTGCCCAGTGCGTGCTTGGTCCGAGTACATCCGACTGACTCCTGTACATGAGGGCAGCCCAGCCTTCATGTTGAACAATGGGAAGCCGCTGACTGCCATAGTGTTTAAAGAGTGTATGCAATCTGCATTGAAGGATTGTGGACATCCCAGTTGGCCTTTGGTGACGTGTCATAGTCTACAGCGAGGGGGAGCGCAAGAGTATGCACGAATTGGGATGCCAATAGAGTGCATTAAGACACTGGGGAATTGGAAATCCGATAGTGTGTTTAGTTATGTTAATAAACATACTGTCAGGTAGGATGCATCATCTCTCCTGTTCCAAATTTGGCTGAGAGATGATGATCCCAGTGTGAAATTTAATGAAAGCTGCTGTGTGACGTAAAGTGCAAAAAAGTGGTTGAGTGTGCCAGATGTGAGCTGTTTGTGTGACCGTGATCTGCTGTAGCTGTGTCGTCATGTCTTCTGTCCTGAATTTCTTATTACAGAAAATATTAGAAGATGCTCAGAGTTATATCATATAGTAAAATGATAGTACAATCACTGATACGACGGAACTGCATATAAGTAATTGAAGTACGAAAAAGTAATTCTGAAATGACCTGCACATATGTAAAGAATATTATATTAGATAAATGACTTAGGTTGTACTACCTAATGCAATAGAATAATTAAAGCTAATAAGCTCAATTGTACTATTGAGAAAATGCTGACAATAGATAATGTTCACAAAGGTGTAGTATAAAAGGCTGTTGTAAAATTTATTAAGCCTGATTAATAAATTTATTAGCCCACAAAAGGATTATCTGTGTCTGATTTTGAATTGTACATGTTGCCGGTAACATGCATAATTCAAAATTCATGACTACGGGCTTGATAGGATGATTACCATAGATACCGTTCGGAGCATGCATTGCTATGGTCCGAGTTTACTTCCGGTAGAGAATGCTAAGCACAGCCAGTTCTTACCTTGCCATTGCCATTGACGGAGCTCAGACACTACAGTGATTCTTTTACCAACCCACCCACCCATCAGCCAGTCAGGTTTGTCAGACCTGAGAGCTGAGAGATGATGATCCCAGTGTGAAATTTAATGAAAGCTGCTGTGTGACGTAAAAGTGCAAAAAAGTGGTTGAGTGTGCCAGATGTGAGCTGTTTGTGTGACCGTGATCTGCTGTAGCTGTGTCGTCATGTCTTCTGTCCTGAATTTCTTATTACAGAAAATATTAGAAGATGCTCAGAGTTATATCATATAGTAAAATGATAGTACAATCACTGATACGACGGACCTGCATATAAGTAATTGAAGTACGAAAAAGTAATTCTGAAATGACCTGCACATATGTAAAGAATATTATATTAGATAAATGACTTAGGTTGTACTACCTGAGCAAATAGAATAATTAACGTAAAATAGACTCAATTGTACTATTGAGAAAATGCTTGACAATAGAGAATAATGTTCAAAAAAGGTGAGAGAGAGAGAGAGGAGAGACTGTTGTAAAATTTATTAAGCCTAATTAATAAATTTATTAGCCCACAAAAGGATTATCTGTGTCTGATTTTGAATTACGACCGATGCGCGGCAAGGGAGGACGAGGAGGCATGAGTTGGATAAATGGCATTTTATTGAGAAATGCCGGCATAAACATGGATAAGTACATCAAGCATGAGTATAGGTATATAATGGTAGATAGGCATCAACATGTAATAAGCAGTGATAATCATGAGTATAGGGATATATAGGGTATCATATGTGAGGCATCGTCATGATATGAGGTGTCATGGTTAAAGTGTCAATGTCAATTTGAGCAATGTTATTATTTGGGCCCGGGAGGTGGATCCGAGGAGCCCTCAACCAAGACAGAGGAGAGGGCTCGAGGGGCCGCCGAGGGGGCGAGGCGGGGCACGTATGCGTGCACCGCCTCAGAGGTCCAAGTCCCCTGGGCCATGATGTCGGAGATGTCGACTCCGGCGGCATGGCAGGCCTGGGCGGAGCCCCGGCGTAGGCTGTGGAGGGTAAAGGCCTCGGCCCCCGGGACGCCTCGGGCGCGGAGGGCGCCTCGCAGGAGGGCAGTTAGGGAGCGCGGGTCGAGGGGCCGACCCGAGGGCATGATGAAGGCCGGGGCGTCGGGAGGCGCAGGATGCTGCCGTGCGGCGGCATTCCAAGCGGTCAGAGGGCAGAGTCCTGGCCTCGGGCAAGCAGGGATGAATAGGGCGACGGCGCCCGCGGGGCCGGATATGGTCTTGGAGGTCCTGACCGTGACCCGGAGGCCCCCGGGGGCCAGGACAACGTCGCCGCGGGTGATGGTGTGAGGGCCGCCCCAGCCCTCGGGACTCGGCGACAACAGGTTCGACTGTCGCAGCATGCCGAAGTACCCGAGGAGGAGGGCGGCCCGAGGGACGAGCGAGGCCGGCCCCGCGAGGGCGAGGTGAGAGATGACGAGGGCGAGGTGGCGAGGCGTCAGAGGGGGCGCCTGGCGAGGAACGTGGCTGGAGGCGCGCTCGCCACCTCGGCAGACGTCCTTGGCGAGGGCAGAGTCGAAGGCGGCGGTTGCTCCCCCGGCGGCCTCGACCCAGGAGCGCGGTGAGGGCATTCCTGATGGAGGCCGGGGCGAGGCCGCGGGCGTAGAGGGAGGCCGCTTAGGCGGCGATCTGGAAGTCGGAGGGGTCGAGGGGGGCGAGCCCTCGGGCAACGATGTAGGCGACGTACTCCCGAGCCTGGCGTCGACGGTTCTTCCATGTCGAGGGGGCGAGGGAGGCGAGGCGTAGGTGTGCGATGTCGTCCACCTCGGCCGAGGTGAAACCTGGATCAAAGGCCGGGGTTAAATGGGAAGGCGTCGTGTGAGGGGGATATGCGGCGGAGCCCGAGGCGGGCCATGCCGGCGCGGGCCACCTCGGCCCAGGGCCCGTCGAGGTGGGCGCGGCTGAGGGCGTCGGCGAAGACGAGCTCCGCCCCGGGCTTGTGCAGTATGGTGAGGGTGAAGCAGCCCGTCGCCGCGAGGAGCCAGAGCTCCCGAGCGCATGTCCCGAGGGTGGCATCCCGGGCGCGGCCCGAGGTGAGGGAGGCGGCGGAGGCCATATTATCCGTGTTGATGACGACGGTGGCCCCCGCGGCGTCGTCAGGCATGAGGGCGCGGAGGGCGACGATGAGGTTGACGGCCTCAAGCTCATGGATGTCGGGAAACCGCACCCGGAAGTCCGAGGTGTACCCTCGGGCGTAGCAGTGCGTCGCAGAGAAGGCGCCCCCGCCCGTGAGGCACGAGTCGCACTCTATGACGTAGGTGCGCCCCGCCGGGGCGCGGAGGAGGTGGAGCCCATTGGAGGCGCGGCCGTAGAGGGCGAACCACCTCAGGTCCCGGAGGGCGTCGTCGTCGAGGGTGAGTGAGGCGCAGCCGAAGCAGCCGCGGAGCGCCCCGAGGAGGCGACTCATGAACCTCCGGGCGGGGAGGACGCAACTGCCGACATGGTTCAAGCGCCCGAGGAGGCTCTGGAGCTCGCGTCGAGTTATGGCGGGGCTGGTGAGGATGAGATCATTGACCTTGTCGGGGGCGATGCGGACTGTCATCGCCTCGCTGTCGAGGGCGAACCCCAGCCAGGTGAGGCGGACAGCGGGGGGGTGACATTTCCCGGGTGCCACGTCGAGCCCGCGGGCGGCGGCGAGGGCGAGGAAGGCGTCAAAGGCCTGGGAGGCCCTTAGGTATGATGCCTCGCACCCGACAAAGTCGTCGACATAGACAAGGATATGAAAACCGTCGCGCCTCATTATCCAGGTGACGGCGGCCGTCACGCGGACACATGCCGCGCCCGAGGAGCGGCAGCCAAATGGGAGGGCGAGGTCAATGTATATCTTTTCGTCGAGGGTGATCCCGTATAGGGGGCAGGTGAGGGGGTCTGCGCGGAGTTGCCGGTAGGCCCACGAGATGTCGGCTGACCATAGGTATGCGCCGGGGCCCTCTCCCGTGAGGCGGCGGCCGAGGTCAGCGACTGAGGGGAGGGTATAGGTGTGTGGTTTCCCGAGGTATTCCCGGCGGGGGATGCCGGCATTGACGCTGGCGCCGGGGGGGAAGGAGAGGTCGACGATGACCCGCCTGTTGCCCGGGTCGGATTTGGGGCGGGTCATCATCGGGGAGACCTGAGTCCATGGTGTGAAGGGAGGGATGGTGAAGGGGCCCGCGAGGGTGCCGAGGGCGAGCTCCGTCTTAATGAAGCTCTCTCTGTAGGGGGCGTGCTCAGGGGGCTCGCGGTGGTTGGTGAAGGTTGGGCGGGGGGGTGAGGAGGCGGAGAAGTTGGAAGGGAATCCGAACTCAAGGAGGTCGAGAAGGGCGGGGTCGGGGTATTCGCGGAGGCGGTCGCGCCATGCGGGGATGTGGAGGCCAGAGGGAAGGGGGATGCGGGCGGCCAAAAAGTTAGGGAGGCCCGCTTCCCTGAGTGCGGCGTATGCGCGGGTGAAAGTGGGGTAGCGGGCCCATGCTTCGCTAGAGGCGTGGGGCCAGATGGCGAGGAGGGTGGGGCGGTATTGGTGAGGGGAGGGGCCGCAGGAAGGGGCGGCGGGGAGGGTGTCTTGGATGTGGGGGTCGACTACGTCGGAGATATGCTCGCTGAGGTTGTCGTGGGGGGGTGAGTGTCAGGAGGAGCGGAGTGTCTGGAGGCAGGAGGGCGAGTGGCCTGAGGCGGCCTCGGGGCTGGATTTAAGGGAAGGAAGCGCGGGCTGTTATGCAACGGCCAATGGCTGGAGGAGAGAGAGAGGGGGGGTCCTCCCTCGCCTCGCATCAACCGCAATGCGAGCATTAGGACCAATTTGACATGGTTTCACTCCAAATATTTCTGAATTTAGCCACCCTGTGATTATGTATAGTCATTGCTGCCAACACGGCATAACACAACCACAATCAATCAGTCAATCCTGCTGAAGCATATGGTCTCAGCTAGATAAAGGATTCACCCCGTACTTACAGCAACATATTAGAAAAACGGGTGAAGAATTTTGACATGCTGGGGAAATTAACTGAGCGAATAACTTCTTAATTTAAGAAGCAAAATATATTCTTTATAGTTGTCTTCATATTTCCCCACAACCTTTGAGTTGAAACATATAATAAAATATCTAGTTTAATAAGATTTTAAAGTGAAATCGATGGCGTTCTATGGCTGCCATCTTGTCTTTTTGCATTCTCTCCCATTTCACCAACTCTGTGCCGATATGGGTAGCCATTTGATACTCGAGCCAGAGTTTCTACTTCCTGTTCCATACTAAAGCTATTTTCGCCCGTATTTACACTACGTTGTCGTTCACCCCTGTACTGGATGTACGGGGTGAATCTTTTATCTAGGTCTCAGCCTGTGAACATAATTTCGATGTGGACCCCGAAATTAATTTCTCATTGTCGTGGGGGTGATGAAAATGGAAAATATTGTGCCTAGATCCGGTTTCGAACACGCACCTCTTGCATTCCGGACAACTGTGCCAACCATTACGCTACCTAGGCTCCCTGAAGCAATCACCCTACCCATGCATACCAGTGGACAAGGGCTCAGGGCAGACTACTGCACTCATGTTCTTAAGGCCCTGTCACATACACGTTAGTAAACGCAGTTGAACGCAGAGGAGTCTAACATAGTTGAACGTAGTTGAACATAGTTTAACATAATTGAACGTACCAGCATCCATACTTCTCCATGATGAGAATGTGATAAGAACATGTGTGGGCTGTGAGTTCCGATTTAAGCTTTGGACATGTTCAAAAGAGGTTTGTTTGAGGCAGATGTAGCCTCTGTGATGAGAACGTACTCTAGCATACTCTAGCATACTCTAGCATACTCTAGCTTACTTCTTACTGTACTCTAGTGCACTCTAGCCTACTCTAGCATACTCTAGCATACTCTAGCATACTCCAGCATACCTTAGCGCTAGTTTGACCTGCACAAAACCTTGACCGTTCTGCCGTGGTCACATAGCCATTAGTGGACGAAGTTGAATGTAGTTGAACATAGTGGAGGGTAACATAGTTCAACAGAGTTCAACGTAGTTCAACATACTTCAACATAGTTGGACGTACTGGGATCCGTACCATAGCTTACTGAGATCTGTACCATAACATATTTATCCGTACTATTAGGTGGGTGATCAACCAAAACCTGCCGTACCTTAACATTGCTTAACTTAGTGACAGCACATTTCACCCGCATTAATCTATCCTACGTTTAACTACGCTCAACTACTTTCACTAACGTGTATGGGACCAGGGCTTTACTTCAAATATTTCCAAAATAAACAATTTATAATACAAGGGACCCCAATGTAAAGGAAATTAAAGTCAACTATATCAGTCAGCCTAATACATTTGTCAACTATTCCAATCAAACTAATATATTTATCTCCACAAATAGCAGAAACTCAAAACCATGGGACATTGGGGCGCAGTGGCCTAATCGATAGAGCGCGGGCCTCGCGTGCGGAAGGTCGGGAGTTCACTTCCCGATCGAGTCAAACCAATGACTTCAAAATTTATACTTGTCGCTTCCTAGCGAACTAGGAGTACCTCAAGGCAGCATACTGGCCGTGACCCTTTTCGGGGTCAAGGTCAATGGTATTGCTGCTGCTGTAAAGCAGGGGGTCTCCTGTAGTCTTTTCGTGGACGACTTTGTTTTATATTACAGCGGTGCTAACATGAATGTCATAGAGAGACAGCTACAACCAAGCATAAATGGGATCCATCGATGGTCAGTTCTGAACGGTTTCAAATTTTCCAAGACCAAAACAGTCTGCATGCACTTCTGCCTGCTGCGTAGAATACATGCGGAACCGGAGCTGACCCTGGATGGGGATCCCATTAAAGTCGTTGAGAAAACCAAATTTCTGGGCCTCATTCTCGACGCAAAACTGTCTTTTGTGCCACATATAAAGTACCTGAAAACAAGATGCCTGAAAGCGCTGGATATTCTGAGGGTGCTGTCCAGCTCAGAGTGGGGAGCGGACAGAGATGTTCTGCTCTCCGTGTACAGAACCTTGGTTCGTTCACGAGTGGATTACGGCAGCATAGTATATGGTTCCGCAAGGAAATCATATATTGGGCTGCTAGACACGATCCACCACCAGGGACTGCGCTTGGCCCTTGGGGCCTTCCGCACCTCACCAGTTCAGAGCCTTTATGTCGAAGCCAATGAACCATCACTTAATAACAGGAGAATCAAACTGGCCATGCAATATGTAGTCAAGATAAAAACTAATGCATTGAATCCTGCACACAATTGTCTATTCGAGCAACATGACGAATCCAGGTATGAAGCCAGGCCAAATTACATCCGGCCACTGAGGCTCCGAATGAAACCTCATTTGGAGGCCTTGGGCGTGGATTTGGACGTGTTGGAGGATGCCAAAGTCCCAGAACATCCCCCGTGGTCATTGAGAAAGCCATCGGTTATCCTCCGACTCACGGAACTGAGGAAGTCTGGGACACATCCACTCGAGTACCAAGGACTGCATGCAGAGATTCAAGGCCAGTTTGCAGACCACCTCTCCATATACACTGATGGTTCGAAAGACCAAAGCCGGGTAGCTGCTGCGGCAGTCTGCCGACGGGAAAAATTTGGTGTACGTTTGCCCGATCAGAGCTCGATTTTCACTGCAGAGGCCCGAGCACTCCTTCTCGCTTTGGAGTGTATCGAGGTATCCAACCACACTAACTATGTTATATACAGTGATTCGTTCTCTCTCTTGCCTCCTGGCTGTTGCTGGACTGAAAACGAATCACCCTATTCTAGCAACGGTCATTTATAAAATGAACCAACTGACAACAGATGGGTATGATATCCACCTGTGCTGGGTGCCTGGCCATGCTGGCATACAAGGAAACGAACGAGCTGATCGGGCTGCGAAGAAGGCCCTGAACTGTGATCTTGAACCGTGTCTGATCCCTCACTCTGATCTGAAACCACTAATAGCCACCCACATAAAATCCAAATGGCAACATGAGTGGGATGAAAACATTAATAAACTTAAAGAAATTGAACCATCTGTGGGAAAGCCACCACAGACTCATGCGGGAGGTCGGCGGGACCAAGTGGTCCTTAGTCGCTGCCGTGTTGGCCACTCGTGGCTTACACATGCTTTTCTGCTCAAGGGGGAACCTCCCCCTGAATGTATTGGGTGTCAGTCCCCACTGACACTCAAACACATTTTACTAAGTTGCGTTGATTTTTTGGCCCTGCGCCAACGGTTCTACACTGCAGGCAGTATGCATGACCTTTTTACTAAGGTAAAACAGGAAAACATTTTAGCCTTTTTGAGGGCAGCTGGACTGTACCACCTTATATAGTTTACTAAATGGATTCTATTAATTATTAATGAAACTTTTCTTTTTCTATGGGAATTTGTTTCCCTTGACCACAGATATATGATTGTGAGCTTTCTAATTTAATTAGTGTCTATTGGCACATAATTGATTGTCTGCTTTTACATGTAAAAGCGATGGTTTGAACAAAAAACAAACATTTCTCGCCGTGAATATGGCCTATGCTGCCGACACGGCGTAAAGCAACCACCAATCAATCAATCCTAGCCAGGCGCTCGGCATTAATAGGATAGGACAAGGACTGGTTAGCTCAGTGTCAGGATGATGTGACCGAGTGGGATATCAGGTCCCAGTAGGCTAGCACTTTAAAGTCGCCATGAGTGTGCACTTTCACAAGTTGGTACCCATCCTGATATGACCTTAAATGTTTCTGGGACGTAAAACAACAACCAACCAACAAAACCATCGGACCGTGAATTGTTGCGTCCTACTGTAGGCTCGATGGTCACAGTTGTTTACAACTCCTACGACACACAAATGAAACGCGCACATCAAATGTCACCACGTCAACCCGGACCTATGCCGGTGCGTTTATGTGAATCTTTTTTATTTTCTCTACGTTCTTCATGTCCTTTATTTTCATTTACATGCACAAACTAAATTTATTTGACAATATGCTTACTCTGACATAATTTCTCAAACAAAAAGGAACCTGACTTAAAGCTGCATAGTTCGATGAAGCATCAGATTTTCAAAATCAAAACAATTATCTCGATTTGATTCTACATATCTAACGGAGATACTGATAAACTTATTAAGTATTTGTTGCCACATAGAAGGGAACACTGAGTCAATTTAATAGAACCTGTTACTGCAGAAGCCTATGGTATCAGAATGTTGGCGTGCTTGCCAACATTATTTTCACATGTTTGAATTTCAAATAACTCAAAAGGTAGCCATTTCAATTAAAAGTTACTTCAAACTAAAGTAAGGTAGATTATAATGATAAATTTAATATATTTATCTCAGAAAAATGTCAGAAACTCAAGACCATCGGACTATGCAACTTTAAAATACTTTGACTATATATATTGCTTGTTATAATCCTCCGGTGCGGCTGACGCTGGTCTACATCCGGTGGAGGCTAGGAGGCCATAGATGGCGCCACCAGTACAGACTATAACAATAATAATGCCCTTACATATCTCTATACTTGCATAATGCGTTATACATCACATATAACAAGCAATACATATAAGGTATTGTTTGCTTGTTGGGGTTTTATGTCCTGGCAACATATATGGTCATATCAGGACAGGTACGGACTTGTGACACTGCACACTCATGGCGACTTTATAGTGCTGCCCCACTTGAAGACCCGATGTCCCAATATCCCACTCAGTCACATTATCCTGGTACTGAGCTAAGCACTCCTCGCCCTTTGCTAGTAATGTCGAGAGTCAGGCTAGGTAGCTTGTTTGTTTGTTGTTGTTTTACGTCCTAGCAACATCTAAGGTCATATCAGGACAGGTACCGACTTGTAACAGTACACACTCATAGCGATTTTATAGTGCTCCCCCACTGGGAAATCAGGCCGCTGGCCCCATGACCCAATATCCCACTCAGTCACATTATCCTGACACTGAGCTAACCAGTCCTTGCCTTATCCTAATAATGCCGAACACCAGGCTATGAAGCGACAAGTATCAATTATTAAGTCATTGGTTTTACTCGACAAGGATCCAAACTCGCGAACTCCCGATCTTCCGCATGCAACCGCATGCAAAGACTGTGCTCTACTGAATCGGCCACCGCGCCCGGTGGCTAGGTAGCAACACGTATCAATTTTGTAAGTATTGGTTTGACTCCGCCGGGATTCAAACTCCCGACCTGTTATACAAAATTTCTCGCGTTGCATGCTGGTACCCCCCCCCCCCCCCCCGCGCACTCCGGACCGGGGGATGGGGAGTGCAGGACACAACAGGCATTAATTACTCTAGAATGGTACTACTCTTTTTCCCCTGGAATTGTAAGTCTTATAGATCATTGATGTCCCTTATGTGGCTGTCACACTACGACGTTTCTCACCAACGCGCGTCGACGCGTGCTGACGTGTTGCCTTTTTGGCCGAAACGTCGGGACGCGTCGGGACGCGTTACCGGCGCGTTACGAACGCGTTAGCGGCGCGTCGGTACACGTCGGTACACTTTGAGTGACAGGTACGTCTGAACCAACACGTTGGAGCGCGTCAGGCCGCGTCGAACGTTTTGCGCATGCACAAAACTTTCGACGCGCTACAACGTGTTGATTGGCGCGTTACCAGCACGTCGATACGCGTTATCAGCACGTTGGTGGCATGCTGGTAGAACGTTGATCAACGTCGATTAACGTTGGTATTTTTTCGAGCATCCCCCTGTTGCGTTCCCCCCCTGTTGCGTTCCCCCTGTTGCGTTCCGCCCTCTTGCATTCCCCCGTCTTCCGTTCCCACTCTTCCATTCCCCCCTCTCCCATTCCCCCTCTTCCATTCCCCTCTCTGCCATTCCCTCTCTTCCATTCCCTCCCCTTCCATTCCCCCTGTTGCGTTCCCCCTGTTGCGTTCCCCCCTCTTGTGTTCCCCCATCTTCCATTCCCCCTCTTCCATTCCCCCTCTTCCAGTCCTCTTCTCCCCTCTCTACCATTCCCCCTCTCTTCCATTCCCTCTCTTCCATTCCCTCTCTTCCATTCCCTTCTTCCATTCCCCCTCTTCCGATCTTGTCTTCCCTCCCACCTCTTCCATTCCTCCTCTTCTCATCCATTCCCCCTCTTCCATTCCCCCTCTTCCATTCCCCCTCTTCCATTCCCCCCTCTTCCATTCCTCCTCTTCCATTCCCCCCTCTTCCATTCCCCCTCTTCCATTCCCCTCCTCTTTTCCATTCCCCCTCTTGCGTTCCCCCTCTTGCATCCCCCTGTTGCATTCCCCCCATCTCCATTCCCTCCTCTTCCATTCCTTCCCCTTCTATCCCTCTCCTTTTCCGTTCCCCCTCTTGCGTTCCCCCCTCTTGCATTCCCCCGTCTTGCGCGTTCCCCCTGTTGCATTCCCCCATCTTCCATTCCCCTCTTCCATTCCCTCTCTTCCATTCCCCCTCTTTCCATTCCCCCTCTTGTGTTCCCCCTCTTGTTGCTTCCCCTCTCTTCCATTTCCCTCCTCTTCCAATTCCCTCTTTTCCATTCCCCCTCTTCCATTCTCCTGTTCCATTCCCCCCTCTCCCATTCCCCTCTTCCATTCCCCCGTCTTCCGTTCTCCCCTCTTGCATTCTCCCGTCTTCCATTCCCCCTCTTCCATTCCCTCCTCTTCCATTCCCCCTCTTCCATTCCCTCCCCTTCTATTCCCTCCTCTTCCATTCCCCCTCTTGCTTTCCCCCTCTTCCATTCCCCTCTCTTCCATTCCCCCTCTTCCAATCCCCCCTCTCCCATTCCCCCTCTTCCATTCCCTCCTTTTCCATTCCCCCGTCTTGCGTTCTCCCCTCTTGCATTCTCCCGTCTTCCATTCCCCCTCTTCCAATCCCTCCTCTTCCATTCCCCCTCTACCATTCCCTCCCCTTCTATTCCCTCCTCTTCCATTCCCCCTCTTGTGTTCCCCCTCTTGCATTCCCCTCTCTTCCATTCCCTCTCTTCCATTCCCCCTCTTCCATTCCCCTCTTCCATTCCTCCTCTTGCATGGGGAATGGAAGAGGCAGAATGCAAGAAGGGGGAATGGAAGAGGGGGAAAGCAAGAGGGGGAATGGAAGATGGGGGAATGGAAGATGGGGAACGGAAGATCGGGAATGCAAGACGGGGAATGCAAGACGGGGAACGGAAGATAGAGAATGGTGAATGGAAGAGGAGGGACGGAAGAGGAGGGGAATGCAACAGGGGGGAATGCAAGAGGGGGAACGCAAGAGGGGGAATGGAAGAGGAGGGAATGGAAGGGGAGGGAATGGAAGAGAGGGAATGGGAGAAGGGGAATCGAAGAGGAGGAATGGAAGAGTGGGAATGGGAGAGAGGGAATGGAAGAGGAGGGAATAGAAGGGGAGGGAATAGAAGAGAGGGAAGGGAAGAGAGGGGAATGGAAGAGGGGGAATGGAAGAGGGGGAATGGGAGAGGGGGAATGGAAGAGGAGGAATGGAAGAGGGGGAATCGAAGAGAGGGAATGGAAGAGGAGGGAATGGAAGGGGAGGGAATGGAAGAGAGGGAATGGAAGAGAGGGAATGGAAGAGGAGGGAATGGAAGGGGAATGGAAGAGGAGGGAATGGAAGAGGGGAATGGAGAGGGGGAATGGAAGAGGGGGAATGGAGAGAGGAGGGAATGGAAGAGGGGAATGGAAGAGGGGGAATGGAAGGGAGGGAATTGAAGAGGAGGGATGGGAGAGAGGGAAGGGAAGGGGAGGGAATGGAAGAGGGGGAATGGGAGAGGGGGAATCAAAGAGGAGGAATGGAAGAGGGGGAATGGTAGAGGGGGGAAATGGAAGACAGGGAATGGAAGAGAGGGGAATGGAAGAGGAGGGAATGGAAGGGGAGGGAATGGAAGAGAGGGAAGGGAAGAGAATGGAATGGAAGAGGGGGAATGGGAGAGGAGGGAATGGAAGAGGAGGGAATGGAAGAGGGGGAATGGAAGAGGGGGAATGGAAGAGGGGGAATGGAAGAGAGGGCATGGAAGAGAGGGGAATGGAAGAGGAGGGTATGAAATGGGAGGGAATGGAAGAGAGGGAAGGGAAGAGAAGGGAGATACTTTTTTTTGGTTTCCGCCACGCGTCGACACACGTTGGCCGCGCGCTAATAACACGCTACTAACACGCTGCGGTGACGTTGAGTTTTCTTCCAAAACGCCGAAAAGTTGGACGTGTCTCGACGGGTTGAAATTATTTTGCGCGCTGCCGGCACGTCGGTGAGAAGCGTCGTAATGTGACAGCCCCATTATGGAGCAGTCACACTACGACGAGTTGGCC
>JASIRB010004046.1:0-16640 GCA_030323885.1 Branchipolynoe longqiensis | reverse complement strand
AAAAACTCACGACCGGAGGACGCTCGTGAGTTGCTCCAGTTGGATTTATCTACAAAAAGCTAATAACTGTAAGTACTCGTGATTATTTTGGTTAAGCTTGTTTATGATGCACTATCGCATCTAGATTGGAAAGTTCAGAACTTTCGTACGTCCAGTTTGGACAAGATTAGCATTTTAAAAATTGAATCGGATAGAACAAAGGATTCCTTTGTCTTGGTTCTGTGGTTCGATTAAACCCGCTTTGTACGGGTAGAGATGTTGACACCGTCACATCTCCTGTGGAGATTCCTTCGGACCCTAATCGAGGGTGTTGTTGGGGATGATCCTGGGTTTCTTTTATAGACTCCCCTTTTGATGAGGCGTTTCTCCGAGTTTCGTAGCATTTTCTCTCACTTGCTGGCGCAGTAGCCGCGGGTGAGAGAAGTGTACGCGACAGAGAGATGGGAGGTTCTAGAAGCCTACCCCACGTATGGTTGGTTTCGATACCCAAAACCTACGGAAAACTTAGCTTACCACGCCTGTATTGAGAACGGTGTAAATACGTTACTCTTTACCAATAAGATCCTCAACCCAGGGTCCCTGGCGTCACTTTGGTGTTCAGTTGAGTTGATTCCGGTTACTAAGTTTCCTTTTTTGGTTACAGACTACCGATGGCTACGAAGCGAAACAAACCGCCGCCCGCCGCTGCGGAGGGACGCGTGCCTACCGGCTACGATACGTCACCGGATCGGACAGCTCCGCCGTCCCCACTCCAGGGGGCACATGTGCTCTCAGATAGAGAGAGTGAGGATGACGAGGTGTTCCCAGGCGATTTGACCTTACAGGTCAATAGGCTAGTGGAGCAAAAGATGAAGGAGCTCCACAGCAAGGACCAACAATTCCCGCCAGCTGACTCAGACTGGCAGGATGTCTCTGATTTCGAAGAGACGGATTCGGCACCTGAGCCCTCGCGCCCTAAGGCCAAAAAGCGGAAACGACCGGCTAGCTCCTCTGGTGATGATTACACCAAAGCCACCAAGGGCAAGAAAGTGAAGAAGCCAAGGAAGAAAAGTAAGAAGAAGAAGAAGAAAGATTCTTCTTCCGATTCATCGTCCGACTCGTCAACTACTGAGTCGGACTCAGACACGGAAAGGGCTGGCCTTTATGCCAACCTGGGAGGCAAGATTCGGAAGCGCTGCCCGATCCAAAAGGGAAAGAAAGTCAGAACAACGACTATGATGCGCGAGACTATAAAGGGACATTTTAACACCTTTAAGCCAGCTGAGGTGATCAACAAAATCACTGAGCAAATTTCCGGGATAAAGGGTATCCCGGATAGTGTAGTGAAAGAGATGGATGCTGGGATCCATCTGAATGAGGAGAAGAAGCGCTTCGAGACTGCTCTGTTTACCGTTCACAAAGCGGTCTTAGGGGTCCTCGCCTCAGTCGTTCCGGTAGCTAACCGGATGCAAACTGAGAATAAGTTCTCCTCACTGGCCAGAGGCATGGATAAGGGCGTGGCCCTCCTCACAGCTGCCAGTAACTTCTTGAGCTACCGTAGATACGAAAACGTGTTCAAAGCGGTCACCACACAAGCTGGGAAGGAAGCAGCCAGATCTAAGAAGGTCATGGACAACGATGGCAAGGAGTATACTCTCTTTTTGCCGCCCAAACCCATCAAGGGCAAACCTTTGGATAAAGGGAAAATGTTTGGTGGCCAACTTCCATACCTCTTCAAGGAGGTCGAGATGGAAGCCAAGAGTGGTCGTAACCTTGAGCCGGCCAAGAAAGCCGACTCGTCAAGATATCGTCGCCCCCGAGGGGATTTTCGTCCTCGCCGAGGAGGCAGAGCTGGCAGGTCCGGCCCGTCCTACGGCTTTCAGCCCAGAGACAGAGGTCGGGGAGACAGGCAAGGTTGGAACGACGGGAACCGCCCGTTCAGGAAGGAGTTTTCCCCGAAACAATCCTTCCCACGCCCAGGCAACAAATAGACATTGCTACACAAACCCCACTTCCTAAGTTGGTGGCAGAATCTACACAAACAGATGTAAGCGAATTTTGTGCGGGGAACATATTTAATTGTATTTCTTCTTGGTACGAAATCACTACTGACGTTAACATTTTAGATATTGTTACCGGTGTTAAGATTCCATTTACTGAAATCCCGTTACAAACAACGGGTACCTTTCCCATATAGATTTAATGATTTGGAGAAACAAGCATTATCAGAACAAGTTGCACTTTTTGAATCTAAAGGTATCATTGAAGAGGTGCCTCACACCCCAGGAGAATTTATCTCTAATATATTTTCAAGGCCAAAGCCAAATGGCGATATTCGCATGATTTTAGATTTATCTAAGTTGAACGTACTTGTAGAATATCAACATTTCAAAATGTTTTCCCTGGACACTGCCAGAGACTTGGTTACAGAGAATGCTTGGATGGCTAGTGTTGATTTACAAGATGCATATTATACTGTCCCGATATTTGAAGGACACCGCAAATTCTTAAGATTTATTTGGGAGGATAGACTATTTCAATTTACATGTATGCCAAATGGCTTAGCATGCGCTCCACGCTTGTTTACTAAATTATTGAAACCGGTTTTTTCGGTCATGGCAAATAAGGGTCATACTATGTTCCCTTACATTGATGATTCTTTCATTGTTTCACAATCATTTGATGAGTGTCAACACGCTGTTGACGATTTATGTTCCCTTCTGACAACGTTAGGGTTTTATTTGAATCATAACAAGTCAGTTTTTGTCCCCACAACTGAACTTAAATGTTTAGGCTTTATTATTAACACACGCTGTATGACTGTTTCACTCCCCGATAACAAGCTGACTAAGTTTCACGATACGGCGTCTCACTTGGTCGCCTTAAGTAGGCCAAAGATAAGACAGGTCGCGGTGCTAGTTGGCATACTTATTGCTTACGCCCCGCTATTCTATATGGTAAAGCCCACATAAAATCTTTAGAAATAGATAAGAACTTAGGGTTGGCTCGTACTAAAGGCAATTTTGAAAGGAAAATGTTTATTTCAGAAGATGGAATGAAAGACATTAACTGGTGGTTTAATAATATTCAAAATTCCCCCAATCCTATACGGATGAATGAACCCAATACAGTAGTGACTACTGATGCTTCATTAGAAGGTTGGGGGGCACATTGCGATTCCATAGCAACAGGGGGACGTTGGTTGAAAGAAGAAAATGCAGATCACATTAATGTTTTAGAGCTACAAGCTATTTATTTAGGCCTTGCTAGTTTAGTTAAGGTACCACGTAAACACATCCGTATTTTAACGGATAATACAACGGCAATGGCATATGTACGAAACATGGGTGGGACAAAGTCCAGGCCATGTAATGCGATGGCTAGAAAAATTTGGGAATGGGCCCAAATGAATAAAGTTTGGCTAACAGTAGCATATATTCCTGGAACGCAAAATACCTTAGCAGATCATAAAAGTCGACATTTTCATGACCATTTGGAATGGTCCCTTAATTCAGACATTTTCACCACAGTGTGCCAAAAGTGGGGCCAACCTGAAGTTGACTTGTTTGCTTCACGAAACAATTGTAAAATTGACAAATATGTGTCATGGCATCCAGAACCTGATGCCTGGCATATAGATGCTTTTTCTATCACATGGGAGAATAAATTTTATTATATCTTCCCCCATTCAGCCTGATCAGCCGGGTAAGCCGAAAGATAAAGATGGACAAAGCACACGCAATATTAATCGTTCCCAACTGGGACACGCAACCTTGGCTACCGGGCATACAGGCAGCCGCCAAAGATTGCCTCCGATTCCGAAGATCACCAGGCAATCTGACACACCAAGGCCCTCTAAAACAAAGAGGGGACGTGTCCACAACACCGTTGTTGGCATTCCTTTTTAAAATAAATATTTAGAACAATTCGGTTTAGATAAAATTACACAACAAAGACTTGTCGCAGATGCTTGGCGTAAAGGTACAGTTAAAATGTATACCACATATTTGAAAAAGTGGGGTGTTTATTGTTTAATTAAGAAAGTCAAACCATGAATCCTACTATTTCCCAAGTTGGTAATTTTCTCCGAGGGTTAGAGGACGAAGGCTTAGGGTTTGGATCTATTAATGCTGCTCGCTGTGCTTTATCCGTCATCCTTCCACGGATAAATAATGAAACATTTGGTAAACACCATGTTATTCATTGGATTGTAAGATCGATTTATCAACGAAACCCACCCAAACCGAAGTACAGTCGCTTCTGGGATGTTTCGGTAGTGTTTGATTTGCTAAGACAGTGGCCTCATAATAGGCTTTTAGATCTCAAACAATTAGGGTTTAAGGTAGCGTTGCTCTTATTATTAGTAACAGGACATAGGGGACAAACTATTGTTGCCCTATCACTAGATTGCCTAGAGATAGATAGAAATGAGGCCACATTTGATTTGTCAAAGCTGTTAAAATCTAACAGATTAGGTGACCCTTTGTCTACTATTAGTGTAAGTAGTTTCAAAGAAGACCCAAAACTTTGTGTTGTATCAGCCATTAGGGCCTATATATCCAAGACCAAGGACTTGAGAACTTCAAGACAGTTGTTAGTGAGCTTTATTAAGCCACACAAGGGCATTTCGCAAGATACTCTAGCGAGATGGACAATTAGTATGTTGAAATTGGCAGGCGTTGACACGGACAAATATGCTTCACACTCAACAAGAGGTGCTATGGCGTCTAAGGCGTGACTGCTTGGCATCTCTGTCAAGCGGATCCTGGCCCATGCAGGATGGAAAACAGCACGATCGTTTGCAACCCACTACAACAAACGATTAGAAAAGTCGAGCACACTAGCCCGACAGCTGCTACAAGACTAGATCGGCATTAGGTGAGAATACACTTCGATTTCACCAAAAATGTTATCTTGCTGATTGATGATAATGTATGTTTAACAATTATTATTGACTTGTGACATAAGAATACAGGATAAATGAGATTACGTAAACCTCTCCCTAGCCAGAGGCTAGCCTGAGGCTGTATACCGAGGTAAAATAGATTAGTTAGACGAATCTTACCTGGGTATAGATGATGGATAACTGTTGTTTTACCGAGGTATAAGCCTCGGATAGACGTGGGCTAGGGCCCTCCCGCCACACCCTTCCACGTCTATTCGTTTGCTTATACCAAGAAAACTTTGCAGTTTAGTACCATTGTCACCATTGATGTACTTTTAGATTATTTGTTTCATTTATCCTGATTAAGTAGGTAAAGATTAACCCCTCTAGTAAGGTGTCTAGCAATTATAAATAATACTCGACATCGGCCATACAAATATTGTCAGCCACATATTAATACATCCCCACAGCAGGACACCGTTTGTAGGCAGTGTGATTTTCTTTTATTAGTAATTAAATTTGCCTATCCCGACGGCCTTGGGTTTCTGTCATTTTCTGAGAGTAATATAGTAGGTCCATCGCTATAATCTACCGTACTTTAGTTTTAATCATTTTTATTTTAAATGGCTAACTTTTGATATATTTGAAGTGCAAACATGCCAAATTAATTTTCCCAAGCACACCAAAAAGTAGATAAAAGATTCGCCCGGTACTTGTAGTACACAGGTGAAGACCAGCCTTATATAAATACGGGCGAAAATAGTGTTAGTATGGAACAAGAAGTAGAATGCCTGGCACCAGTATCAAATGGTTACTTATATCAGAACAGAGTTGGTGAAATGGGAGAGAATGCAAAACGACAAGGTGGCGGCCAGAGAATGCCGTTGATTTCACTTTTAAATTGCATTAAAGTATGTGTTTTATTATATTTTCCAACTCAAAAGTAGCGGGTAAACATGAAGACGTATACAAAGAATAAATGTTGCTTCTTAGATTGTGAAATTAGGATCTCATAAAGACTCATTTCATTAGCCCGATTTTTCGACCGTTTTTATATAAGGCTGGTTTTCACCCCTGTACTGGGAGTACGGGGTGAATCTTTTATCTAACCAAAACGCTCACACCATAGATTTCTACAGAAATAGGTTCTATTAATTTGCCTCAGTATTCCCTTCTGTATGGCGACAAATGTTTAATAAGTGCACCAATATTAGATATGTGCAATAAAATCTAGATAATTGCTTTTGGTTTTGAAAATCTGATGTTTTCATCGGACTATGCAGCTTTAATTTTGGAAATTCAAAATAGGCTTAAAATAAACGCAGAGCCCAGAGAATCGATCAGAAATTAAACATGCCCAAATAATAAGCCTGCGACAAGGGATACACAAAAAAAAAGGCCAACATTATTCGATAATCCCGAGAGTGTGTGAAAGGCAATGGCCGCGTTAAGACTGTGGTGAGTCGGTTGGAGGTGACGTGTATGGGTTTAAGTCATGTTGCTACTATTTCTCATGTTGCTAATATTTCTATTTCAATGTGTTTAATTATTAAAGCTCCAATCCTATATAAACATTACATTTGCTAAATCAAAACACTTATCTAGACTTGATTCTACTTATCCAGCTTAGATACTGGGACACTTATTGAGCATTTCTTACTGCATAGAAGTAAATATTAAATCAATTTAATTATTAATACAACATGTTAGTGCTGAAGCCTATTGTGTCTGAGTTTTGATGTGCATGCCAAAATTAATTTCGCATGTTTGCATTTCAAATATCTCGAACGGTTGGCATATAAAATAACTATGGTTACTTCAAACTAAAGTAAGCTGGATTATAACAACCAACCTAATATATAATCTAAATTTTATTTGACAAAAAGTCATCGGACTATGCGACATTAAGGGGGTCTTTTTTTTCATAAGCAATAAGTACACTTAAAATGTAACAAATATATCTTTAAAGTAAGCACTCCTACTCATAGCTAAAGTTTCCCTATATATTTCGAGCAGGTAAACATCCTTAAAAAGAAAACCAAATCTCTTTAAAACAAAGTTTAATAATAAAAACAAATCAATAAAATAACAAGTATTTGGGAGAGTAATTTAATAATTCTACATGAAAACACACAATTTTGATAATTACATATTTAATAGTATTTTGTAATGGCGAGCCAAATGCCCCGTTTACAATCATCAGCGTTACACACTTCTAACAGACACACCTGATCCCCCACCCCCACCCCTACCCCGACCCTCAAACCTGACCCACCAGGGCCTGGTGCTACCCACTCGCAGGCTCCAGATGCAACAATTCCAGGAATGCTGATGGATCCACTGCTGGACAGTAGTAACACAGGCATGGATCAGCTTTGCCTACCTCTAATCATATCGCGTGTGAGTGCTATAAAATCTGTTTAGAAAGAACACACAAAGCTACCTTTTCATACTTTACACCCCCCGTCACACCAAACTAGTTCTCAAAACGTCCGACCCCGTTCTAAAACGGGCTGTGATTGGGGTAGAACGTGGCTGCAAGAACATTTTGAACATGTTCAAAGTTCTGGCGCACCATTCCATCCTAGCCTGTCCATAAAAAGATTTGCTACTACAACCATTCTGTTTGGACACAGTTTGAGCCCGTTCGGCAACATTTTCAAGAACGTAGTGAGAACTAGTTTGGTGTGATGGAGCTGTTAATGAAAAAGCCGGACGGGACCATGCTGAAGATCGTGGGTTCGAACCGTAGTTCCATACACAAAAGGTGCCCTCTTTCTTTCTTATTACATTATTTAAATTGGTACTTGCCATTCCCTTGCCAAATGATAGGTTGCTTTAATGGGTTTTGGCAAAGACTGTCACTGTCAGGTTAATGGCAATATATAATATCTATTATACATTTATAGTGTCAGGATCATAGTATTGTACAGACCACTACAATTTGTAGTGGTCTGCGCTGACCTCTCAGGCAAGTAACCACATAGACAGGTGGGCATAGGTAGTGTGTTGATATCAGGGAGCCTATGTGGTTTGTAAAGGTTTTGTTGATCAACCACACCCTTCTTGGTCTTTTTTTTAGATCTAAAGCAGCCATTTCAAGCCGCAATGCGACGTACTCGTTATGCACAGGATAAATACACCATTTTTTTTAGGTGTCGGCTATAACAAACTTTGCACTATGTCTGTTGCTCGAATTGATTCAATTTCTATTGGAATTCAGCGAAATGAATAAATATCTGTCGAACCATTGGGTCCACAGAGAAGGAATTTAGACTCATCTAAAAAGAACATGTCTCCAGATTTATCAGAAAACGATCTAATACACAGATATTGTGACATTCGTGCAATAAAGACCTAAGTAAACGATGTGCTAACTAAACAGACACATTCCAATACCCTAATATTGTAATAATGAATCAACTCAACTAATTGCATGAGGGAGGCTGAAAAGAGTACTTAAAAATCGACATGGAACCATCACCAAAATGGTGTGAGTTTTTGTTGTTGTTTTTTTGTTTGGGGGGGGTTCAAATTCAATGAATTCAAATTAGATCTACATGCTACATGACAGTCTCTGCAAACTGATAGTTCTCCCTCCCAGTGAGAAAACTAGGATCAAATACTTATTAATAATAATAACAACCACCACATAGTAATATTAGTATGGGGTTTGGGATAGAATACCGGTATTCATTTGATTGTATCTCCACGTATTGTAAATATATGTATTGTAGATAGTTAGACTAGGTACCCCAATCCGCCAGGGACGCCACTAAAGCCTGACCAATAAACTTGTACAACTTTTTACGACCTCATCTCAGACAGAGTAGAGTCAGGAAAAGGCACCCCACCCGGGACTCATGCACAGTACCCTCATTGTTACATCCGTTTTTGAAGGGCCCAAGATTTCAGCAACGATAGAGACTATTTTCACTGTTGTAGGATGTTTGAAAGGTATTTTACTAATCTATTCAAGTCTTTAGATGCAAAATTCAGGGGTAAGACTGCCAGGAATGGCCATGTTAACTATTAGAATGTGAATCTTTAGCATTTTTTCTTCCTAAAACTGGCAGAGTATTGAAGGTTTCAGGCAGTTTTGTATAACGGTTGCCATGGAAACCCACATTTTTCTGTGATCTATTTTTTTTTAAATATCAGTTTTGATAAGCTGAGATGATTTCCTATAGCAAGAAGAAACTTGGTATCAAGTTTGATCAGGATCAAACCATTAATAAAGAAACTGCAATTGTCATATTATAGATGGGCATGATTGTATTAGTCACCATGGAAACCTACATTTTTCTGTGATCTAATTTTGTTTAAATCAGTTTTGATAATGCTAGGTACACACCTACCGTTTTTCCACACCCACCTACCGTATACGATCTAAAACTGCCCAAAAGTCGTGAGGTGTGTGCTCCCCTAGCACACCTACCGATTGTGATTCGCGACTTAAAACTCAGTTTTAGGGCTAAAACTGCTTCCTTACGATTGCGATTCACGATTCGAAAAATGAATCGGCCCGTTTTAAGCGGGTCGGGTCGGGAGTTTTAGCGCGCGAATCGTATACGGTAGGTGTGTACCTAGCATTAGCTGAGGTGATTTGCCATACCAAGAAACCTTGATGTGAAATTTCATCAGGATCGGACCATTATTTTAAAAAAGCTACAGTTGACTCATATTATAGGTAGGAGTGATTGTATTACAGTTGCCATAGAAATTAGAAACCTACATTTTCCTGTGATCTAATTTTTTTCAAATCAGTTTTGATAAACTGGGGTGATTTGCCATACGAAGAACATTGGTGTGATGTTTGATCAGGATTTGACCATTAATAAAGAAACTACAAAGAAATGTTATAATTAGTCTATTAAATAGTCCTTAATAAGGCACTTCTTTGACGCATTAGCTAATACAAAAGATCTGAAAGTCAACAACCTTCAAATGCACATATCTTAAAAATTCAAAACGAATATTGTTTTTGATTCATTGGCGCTTCCAATGAAATTATAATTTGAAAATTGTAGAAGGGTACCTAGTTAGATTGCTATAGTATAGTATAGAAAAACGCCTCCTTGCAACGGTATACACTATTTCCACCCCCCACGTGATACACACAAACTAAGAATTGTCCTGGTAACTATTCCAGTAAATGATAAATACCCTAGGCCTTGGCTTGGGCACAACTACAGACTAATACTCAACGGGGTGGTATATTGTCTACGCTGGGCCTGGCTGGATATTACCAGTTTTGGTCTTGTATCATTGCTTTATTACAGTATCATAGTATGCAACAGTTGGTTTGGCATAACTGTGGTAGGACTAGCATTCAAACAAAGTCAAAGGAGGGGGGTGCTACTTTCAGTAGATAAACTAATCGCTTGTGGGAATTGGTTGGTTCAGTGCAGTGAGTTGCTTCTTCTGGTGTGGCAGTAGTGTTGGGGGGGGGGGGGGGGGGGGGGGGTGCTCAGGCCTCAGCGTATTTTGTGACAGTATGATAAGCTACTCAGTGACTCAGGCAGCCTTGAGTTAGTGCCTTCCTCCCCGCGTGACAATCCCTATTCCCAACCCTCTCTTCTCTCTACCCTACCCATAAGTTGATTTGAGTCAACTCACCTTGTCCTTACAGTCTACATGAACCTTCCCACTCTCCAGCACCCGCCGGAGTTGATCCACATTACCCTGCAGGGCCGCTAGATGCAGCTGCTGATCGGATGGTGTCTCCTTCTGCAAAGAAAACAAGAGCGGTTGAGGCCGTGCGTACCGGGCGGGCTCGAGCTCGGCCAAGTAGGGGTAGCGCGCCGTGCCCGCTCCCGGGCCACCGGGGCCATGCCAGAGAAGGCCAGTCAGATTTCTACTCGTCGACTGTGCACTGGATAAGTTACCGATTCTTCTGTAACTACCTACGCGATGTGCACGTACCTTGAGCGACATGTTTCTCGCGTCGGTGTGGGGTATGTTTACGGGTACAGCAAGTAATCCAAGAACGATAGGCCGAGCGAGGCTCAGGTGTCAGTACACACGAGTAGCGTCATGGCGGAAAGTCAGACACAAATAGAAGCAGCACTGCAAGGCACCCGAGCCGTGTTGTGTGGCACACTGCCGTCCCTCTGGATTCAAGCAGCTTGGAGCTTGGCGTGTACAGGCAGAACCCATCGCATGGTTTGGGGGATAGATACGTAGAATATGTGCATATGGAGCAGAAAGGATGAAACTCAGCATAATAGCCCTTATAAAATCAAATAAATAGTTTTACTTAATGACGCCTCTAGAGCACATGGAGTTTTATCATCAGCTGTTGGACGTCAAACAGTTGGTCATTCGGACACATTTCTTTATGGCCCTGTCACACTATGACGTAACACTCCAGCGGAGGGACAACATGAAAATAAATTTAACACGTCGAAAATCTCGGCGTAATATGCAAATTCGGGACATCAATGCCGCGTCGTTGACGTGAGCGTAACGTCGGTATAGCGTCGTACCAACGCGAGCTGTCAAAGAAATTATTTTTTATGTAAACGTCGAGCTACGTCGAAAGTTTTCAACATGTTCAAAACCTTGACGTAACTAGACGTAACCTGACGTAACTCGACGTCAGTCTAACGTAGGCATGACGTAACTCGACGTACCTCAACGTAATGACGAGACGTCACCTACATCGGCTTACGTTACCTCCTTACGTCATAGTGTGACAGTGGTATAAGAGGAAACCTGCTGCCACCACATCATAGGCTACTCTTTCTGATAAGCAGCAAGGGGTCTTTTATATGCACTTTCCCATAGACAGGACAGCACATACCACAGCCTTTGATGAACCAGTTGTGGACCACTGGTTGGAACAGGAAATATCCCAAACTGCTAATACCCCTGTCACACTATGATGTAATGTGCCAATGTAAGTCTGACGTGCTCACGTTTCGTCATTACGTTGAGGTATGTTGGGTTATGTTATGATGACGTCAGAATGATGTTATACTGACGTTGAGCTATGTCACGTTACGTCGTGTTACATCGGCGTGTGTCAAGGTTTTGAACCTGTTCAAAACTTTTGAGGTAACTTGAACGTAAGGGTTTACGTTCACCGTATGTTCTGTACACGTTCGGCGAAAGTCAATGACATTAGATGGCTGTTAGTCAAATGCTGCTTACTACATTCCACTATGTTCCACTACATTGACCCACATTAAAGCCGGTGGAAACGTCCATGCGGCGTAATGGGAACGTCAGGAGAACGTCAGAACATACGCTGAACGTACGTCCAACGTACGTTCTGCATTTCGCCAACATTTCATGATGTAAGTAACGTAAGGTAATGTAAAGCAATGTAGTTCTGGCGATCGAATAACGTTAATAATGTACCATCAGCGTAATTACGTTGTCCTCTCGCATTGAACGACGCGATGACTACGCTTTACTGACGTTACGCTCCCGTCAACTACGCTGCATCCACGTTCAACTTATGCCCAAATTTGCATACTACGCCGAGAAGTTCAACGTTCTCCCTACGCTGACGTCGTTATGTCGTAGTGTGACAGGGCCTTTATGTGTCCACTGGGCAGGATCCATCGGAAGACCCACATCTACACAGCTGGACACTCTACCGCCTGAGCTACGTCATAGCCCTTATCCAAGTATGCTCTAAAGCTATGCTTGTATAGCCGTGTGTTTGTTTAATTACAACATAGTGGTATTGTTCTAATATAGCCTACATCAAATAAGTGGTAGTTGGATTGATAATTGTTGCAAAAACAAGTAACTATTACTTAATTTAAATCCATTGTATTAAAAGCCTACCTTCTTTGAGTGCTTTAAAGCCCCGTTCACACACGAGCCTTAAGTCGCCTCAAGTAGTTCGCCTCATCTAAGTCGACTCACATTGCCGGTGTGGACACTACGCTGAGGCGATTTAGGGCTGAATCGATTCATCTAGTTCGCTTCAAGTAAACCACCTTGCGAGGTAGTTTAGATGAACCAAATTTGATGATTCGACTTATATCGCCAGTGTGAATGCAACCAACTTACTTGAGGCGGATTAAGGACGTGACAGTTCAGACCTGAGTTTGTTGACTTTCCGGTAAATTTGCTTTATGAAACTGCTAGCTGTGCACAGATATTCTTTTCATCATTTATTTTTAGGGTTTCACTGCCCAGCAGAAGTTTTGACCGTTCCAAAACAATACGATTCAGTCGAAACAGATCTAGGTCGAACCCAAACTCTCTCGTGCCGACGTCAACGAACCCAAACTGGCGCTGGTTAGTCTGGACTGGCTCATGCGCAGATATCCACTTCCGCCTTAAACCGCTCCGTGTGTGGACACGACACTAGTTTGCCTCATCTAGTTTGCCTTATCAAGTTCGGCCTAAAGTTGTGCTGTGTGAACGGGGCTTTAAACTGCAATGGCCAATGAAAGCATCAGATTGTATCAACCAGACGCGGTGGCCAAATGAGTTGAGCGTCCGCCTCCCGGTCTGGTAGGTCATGGGATTCAAACTCCCTGGTTCGAACTCTGGCTGAGTCAAACCAATGACTTAGGGATTTATTCTTCTCACTAAATATCCTGGCGCTGAGCATTACTAGGATAGGGCAAGGAGCAGCAGAATGAGAACGACCAATTGTCCGCGATTGAAATAACAATTAGTAATATACCCAAAGAAAAAACACCCAAAAAAGCTCATCTAAATGTGATCCCAAAAATGTGCACCTTAGAGACTGCCGCACCTATTCTGTATAGGTGGAATAATACGTCAATTTAATAGAGCTTGTCACTGCTAAAGCATATGTTAGACCGACATTAATTTGGCTTGTTTTCATTGCAATGATATCCTAAATTAATTTATTAAAATAAAAGTTCCACCAAACTGAAAAGTAAAGAAATAGGTTTTAGGTGGTACAATTATAATATGATAAATAACCAAATCAAGCTAACAAAGTTATATATTATAGCAGGAACTCAAAACCATCAGATCATGCAACTTTGTTGGCTTAGCTTTGTTATTCCTCATATTATAATTGTATCGCCCAAAAGGTGTGCCAATCTTGTATCTAACTAAGTGCAGTTTTCTAATGTATTTTGAAAAGTATATTCACTCTAAAGAGTTGGACAAATAGCTCTAATCATTCTCCGCATCCTTACAGCATGCTCACTTATGAGTGGTTCAACGACCGTTTGCCAGACCAAGCTAGTGAGGCTGAATTGACCCAAGTCCTCTGCAGTGGGGCAAATTAATGACAAATAAATTGATTGGTTGTGGGTATATCTTTTTAAGGAATGATGGAACTTGGGTTTAAAAAAAATTAATTTGTATATATTTGTTCAAAATATTGCTACACAAATATTTACTTCAGTCAGAGATAGCTAAATAAGTTAATGCATTTTTTATTTGACCATCAAATATGATGGGTTGGATTTGGTTATATTTGTATCTACAAAATAAATGGGAGCGTCAATATGTACACCAAGAAAAGAACCTCTGTAGATAATAAATCCAATTATTGGTTTCCCGTGAGAGAGCCAGCTGGAAAGGTTTAATAATACTCTTTACTTATACAATTACAATGTGTGTTAATTGTGATTCCTTTTTTTCTCTTTTTGTTGTTGTTGTAAATATTTTTATTCATCTGAATACATATTTTGTCAGCACCGGGGCACTGGTCTTCCAGCCATTGGAGTGATCACATTTTATCTGTACATAGTGGAAGTGGAATGTGTTGCATTGTGTGCAGCACAACCCATTCTGAACATAAATGTGGATGGGGGGGGGGGGGGGGGTGTCTATGGGCAGGCAGGGAGAGAGCCAAGTCAATGGGGCGTTCAGTAGGTCGTATTATATATTTGCAGTGCCAGTTGTTTGCAGTCCTTAGTTGTTTTGTTATTAATAAACGCAACCGAGTGGTGTGGGAAAGCATTCAGAAGTATATATATATATATTCCAAAGGTAAGATAATAACGACTGCAACAGCTCTTTATCATTCAGAAACATCAGCATCACCACTGAGCGTTTTCTGATTGCTGTACTAAGTTGGTGGCGCCATCTTGTATATGAAAATCAAACTACCACTCTACTTTGGAACAGAGCTGCTAGTTGGCTTCATGTATGCGCGTTCATAGGACACTGGAGCGCTTCTCTTTTTAAACAATATCATTTTTCTTTTAAATTCTTTATCATTCCAGTGGTCAGAGGGAACTTAAATCGCTGGAGCGTCTTAGTTAAATACATAAGTAAATAACACAAGGCATTAGAGGTAACTCATTTGTTTGTTCATTGCAATGGGTTACGTTGATATAGATAAGCAATAGCTTCAATAGAGGGGGTGTAATGACGTCACAAGACAACTTTTGGTGGCCATATTGGATGACATACAGAAGGCTTGCAACTGCCTACACTGTGCTTATTTACTGATTTGTTGGTTTATTTGGCACTGTTTTGAGCAGTTTGGCCTCAGAAGTTGTTGTTAAAGTCCTGTTAGTAAACGCAGTTGATGTAAACTGCTCAGAACCTCCCATAACACAAGAAAACTTTGTTTTACTGCATCTGCATGCATTCACAACATGGCTAGGGAGGGTGGTCATAATCCAAGATGGCAGCCCGCTGATTGCTAAGTAATGACGTCACGTGCACTCCCTCTATATTGGTATTTCAGATTATTAGTGTATATGACGAGATATAATATTTATGTACCCTACATATGTATTTCATAACAACGTAGTTTTGATAAAACAAAGTTTCCATTCTGTATGTGCTTTACAACAAACTGCATGTTACATAACAAAATACAGCTCTTAAATGAAATAGACATCACCATTCCAGCCGCGCGGTGCATTGTGGGATGCGTGGAAGATAACAAACCCCGTGAAGCACATGGCCAATGCTAAGACACTGGGTGCAGCTATGAAATGTGCTAGGTTTAGCTCATCTCAGCCCTTCTTTGAAACATAGAATACCAACTAAAAAAATATATATAGTAAATTAAGATGTTATATGTTTTATCTAGCATTGCATTTAGATCAATCTAATCAGCATATCTTATACCATCTGCATTCAGATTGAAAACAATCTGGGCACTCAGACTAGTGTTAGAGCCATAGCCAGAGTCAATTTTACTCATTTAATTCATGTTTTTATTTATATCCTGTGGTTAATGACATTTGTTGGGCTAGGAAATGGGTAGGGTTAATCAGACATTGGCTACATATTTCTTTGAAACAAGTTTTTGTTGACACATTTGACATGTAAATATTTAGAACAAGAATTACTTATGTCTAATCAATGGTGATGTAAACATCAGCCTGTAAAGTGACTGAAATTGTATGTTTCTTAGATCAACATATTCATTATATTATTATATTGCATCCATCCATTCATGTTTGTGCCAAATTGTTATTAATTTTGAAAATAGAAGTTTTTCCCTATGCGTATCGGCAAACTCAATGGCCGTACAGCCTTGCTTTGCTGCCAATGCCATTTTCAGCGCATCCGCACTTGGAATGGTGATCTCGTCTATTGATGCTATTCACGCCGCGGCCATGTTGAAACCATACCGAGGCCAGGTACGCATCTGCGAGGTGCCGCTGTATGAAAATTGATGCGAATACCTTTTCGTCAACCAATAAATACCTCTCGAAATCACTCAAGTTTGAGGATATTCATTTTTTAAACTACCATATTCATCTTTGCATACCTGTTTTCTATCTATTGGCCAATTTTTTATGAAGATTGGGTGAACCTTGTATGGTGATTTTCTCATTCTTTAACTACAATGTGACTGTCA
>JASIRB010002204.1:0-54605 GCA_030323885.1 Branchipolynoe longqiensis | reverse complement strand
CCTAGCCCACGTCTACCCGAGGCTTATACCTCGGGAAAACAACAGTTATCCATCATCTATACCCAGGTAAGACTCGTATAACTATACTATATATATATATATATATATATGTATATATATATATATATATATATATAATGTCTTCCTCTAAGTTATCGCACCAGTATATAGAATCTTCTACACATTCAATGTCTAAAATCACATCATTTTAATCTATCACAGATTTTCACCTAAAAACCATTTACAGAAATGTATTATTATATATATATTTTTTTTAAACATTTTATGGGGAATTTACAGAGCTATAGTAGCCTATTGGATGGAGATATTTGGACATGCACAAAATACACACCCATCATGATGATGATGATGATGATGATGATGATGATGATGATGATGATGGTAGCCTATTGGATGGAGATATTTGGACATGCACAAAATACACACCCATCTCTTCTTAATATTGGTGACAAGCTCTCGTGGAACTGTTAGTAAGGTTGCCCCATGTGTTGACCAGAGCTGGATCGGTAGTGGTCGTTGACACCTGGTCATCCTGGTGTCACGTGGTCACCTGAGACGGGAACAAAGCCACCCATGGGGTCCACCCCCATGAATACAAATACCCCCCCCCCCCAATGGGGGTTCCAATGTAGGAGCATCATCTCTGTACCTGTTCCGCAGTTGGTTCCTAAACCACCCTGTCTAATAGGACTGGCAATGGGTTGGATGGGATTTATGTAATAATCCCCCCCCCTCCCATCTGATGTCCACAGGCATCGTTGATCTTCCAGACAAGTGTGAAGTTTCTGGTCAGATTGTACCGGAAGCAGTAGTCAATGGCCTTCTCGGAATTGTATTTTCTCAGCTTGCTGCTTTTGTTTTGTATAGTATACTATCGCTTAAAACTAAATTTAATAATTTGGAATCAATCGGTTTATTTCGTTATACATTTAAATTGTTTTTTAACAAATATATTTTATTGGTATTTTTAATTTTATTTTAGCTCAATTTATTTTCTCATTATACAATTTAAAAGTTGAATGTTATGTTCTATTATATGATTTCTTTTATACATTAAAGGATTACATTTTATATCGCTTTACATTTTTTTGTGTGGGTGCAACTAGACCGTGGATGAAACCAATGACCACCCCACAGGTGCAGCAATAGAGCCCCATTGGAACTCACACACGCTCATCATTAAATCACACATTAACCGTGCTATACATTGCCTCCTCCCGATTGTCAAATAACCTTTTTTACTGCTCAGAGTGGCAAATGGCGTTTTCTGTTCGATACAAACCTTGCATTGGTTTGGGCAGTGCGCTTAGGGTGCGCACACATCCTTGTCACGTGACAACTGTGAGGGTGTTACCTATCTGTCACCAAACAAGTGCGAGGCCAACAAGCTGTCACCAATGTCATCAGTGCCAATGGTGTTATCTGTCACCAAGCGGTCACAAATCGTCAAATCGATTCGAATGAGGGAAGCCAGAGACCATGTGGGAGTTCAATGGGGGTTTATTGAGAAAAAAAAAGGTACAGGTTTATGGCAGATCGAAGGGGAGATCAGTTCACATCATCCAAGTCGAGGGAGCCTTCCCTGATGACCTGGACCTCGGAGGCCGCCGGAGCCGACCCAAAGCCTAAGCCTAAGAAGGCTCAGGGGGCCTGCAAAGGGCCAGGCAGGGGACATAGTTGAAGACATCAATGGACTCCCAGGTCCCTTGCACCCTCTGTGGCGCAGGCCTGCAAGGCCCCGCCAGAGCCCATGGAGGGTGAAGCTTGAGGACTCTGGGACGCCAGCCTCCACAAGTGCCTCCCGCCACATCGGATGGGGCGGGGAGGGGCCTGCTGGATGGCCCAGGACCAGGCCCAGACCAGGCAAGGGTTTGAGACGGGCAGGGCTGGGACGAAGAGGGTGGCTGCCTACGATGGATGAAGAGATGGCGATCCGGAGTCTGCCGGGTTGAAGTCCCCCCGTCGCACTGTGTGGGACCCCCCACCCCATTCGTTGTGGGAGGGGTAGAGAGGGCAGGGTGAAGAAACATATGATGATTGCCGCCCAGGGGCCACGCCAGGTGTGCCTGGGCGCGGAAGTACCTGTGGATGTGGGTGACCATGGCAGGGTCGATTGAGGGGGCGCAGCACACCGGGGTGGCAAAGAGACCCCCCCCCCCTTCCTGGACCCTCTTGCAGAATGGCACATCGAAGGAGCGGGGGCCACTGCCTGCCCTGCACACCGAGGAGCACGCGCTGGAGAACGCATTGGCGACCGAGGACAGTGAGGGCAGGAGGCGGTGGAGGTGCGCGACATCATTGGGGGACGGCTTCAAGTGATCGACATCCTGGTCGAGCATAACTCAACATCCTCACCTCCCGATCACGGTTCCTACAGGTCCCTGGTGCCAGTGCTGCATTGTGCAGTGACATCACGTGAGCATGTGCATGCTTGTTCGAAGTCTTGATCAGCAACCATGGCAGAGAAGTTTGGGTGTGTGGTGTACCCTAATTTGAGCAATGGATAACTGCCATTCCTTACGGACATGTGCCCGATCGAGCTGGTGAATGACTCGAGAGCTGCGAGGAGCCAGAGTTCACGCGGACACATGCCCAGGGCCCACGCTGAAATGGGTTGTCAGTGCTGGCGATGATTTTGCAGCCGGAGGCCACTGTCAGCCACTGTCGGCCACTGTCGGCCTGAGTGTTTGAACTGGGAGGATGAGGTTCATGGCCTTGAGCTTGTCAATGGTGGGGTACACTGCCATCATGCAGTAACCATAAGCCCTGGAGAAGTGTCACTCCGGTGAGAAGGCTCCCTCGTCAGTGAGGGAGGAGTCACACTCGATGGTGCATTTGGGCTGCACTGAGGGGGAGGGGGGAAGCAGGTAGATGCCATTTATTTGTGCGGCATAGTTGTGAAACCCGCGGATGTCCTTCCGAAGGTCGGGGTCCACATTGGCCACCAGAGGGGGGGCAGCGACCATAGGCTCCGGAGGACATGGCACACAAACTTCCGGGCCAACAGGATGCAACTACTGATGTGGACGAATTTCCGGATCCACCTCTGGAGGGCCTTTCTAGTGAGGTAGGCGGGCATGAGCTAGCAATCGCACTCCACGACCACCTGGTCGAGCCTGGGATGTGGATGAGCATCGGGTGGAAATGGACCTTGCAAGGTGCCACAAGCTCGTCAAGGCATAGGAGAGCATGGAGAAATACCCCCTTCGCTCCAAGACCCACAAGATCACAGACCCCACATTGACGCATGCATCCCCCGAGGTCTGGAAGCCGAGGTGAGAGATGAGCGATGTCGATGTAGAGGTAATCGTCGACTGTGATGCAGAAGAGTGGGGTGGGGAGGGGTCTGCACGTAGCTGGCGGTACATCCGGGAGAAGTCCATGATCCACAAGTGTGCCCCCCAGCCCTCATGTGGCTGCCTGGGTCCCAGGTCAGCGACCGAGGGAAGCGTATGCACATGCGGACGCCCGAGGTACTCCCTCCTTGGAATGCCCATGTTGGCACTCTTCCCCGCGGGTGTGGGGGGGGAGGAGAGGTCGAGAATGATGCGCCTCTTTCTCGGGATCGACTTCGGGTGCGTCATTATTGGTCTGCACTGCGCCCAGGGGGTGAGGAGGGGGGGGGGGGACCTTGAAGGGGCCCAGGGGTGCATCATGCCAGAGCTCCTCCACACATACTCCGTCATGAAGTGGGTGTGGGCAGGGCCCCTGATGGTTGTGGCAGGTGGGCATGGGTGGCCTCGATGCCGAGTAATTGGCCAGGGACCCAAACTCCCGCTGGTCGACCAGCATGGTGTCTGGGTGTTTGGCGAGGGCCTTCCTCGAGTTTGGGATTTTACGCCTGGGTGGGATGGGGATGCAGGCTGCCATAAATTAGGAAGGGCCGTGTCCCAAGCAGTGCCGAATGCTGCTGCATACTCTGGGTACCATTGCCAGTCCGTGCCCGATATTACAGGCCAAATGGCATTCTGGCGAGTGTGTGTTTATATTTGTGGGGGGGGTGGGCCGCAATGCAGTGCTGCCGGCAGTGTCTCTTGCACTTTCCATTGATGTTTCACCTTGGCCATCTACCCAGTGGGTGAACATCATGCAGGTCATGGAACTGTCTGGAGTTTGCCGCCGTGCCGCTTGTCTGGGCGATTTGTTTTTGTTTTCATCACGGTGGCGTGGGCCTGCTCGCCGGCATTCCCACGAGAATATCAACACGGGTGTTGCCATGGATGCGATGGTTGTTGGGGAGCCGGCCAGATATGGGAAGGTCATTACAGGGAATCCCTAGGGTAGCCTCCACCCATTAGGAAGCCATGGCATGTCGCTCTCCCATGAGAATGTCAACAAAGGATATAGTTGGATTACTCGCCATGTTACTGGGAGTGCTGTGGATGCCAAGGGTGCTGTGGGTGCCATGGGAGCCTTGCTTGGGTGTGTGCTGCCTCCTAGGCCATAGCCGTGCGGGGGTGGGGGCGATCCCAGTGGCCCTCATGGGTGGGTGGGTGGCATGGGTGCATGGGCCTGCCGGTCGCTGCTACGGGAGGTGACCGCTGCGGTGAGGGCGGCCGTTGCCTCCGCGAGCGCCCTCCCCTAATGCCTGATGTGCTCCTCCATGCGCTCCCAGCGCTTTGCCATTGCTTCCATTGTCTCTTGCATTTGATATATTTGGTCTACCTGCTTTTGCGCTGTGGTTGGAGCCCGTTTCGCCATACCGGGAGGCCCTTGCCTGCAGGAACGGCCGGCCACCACTGACTGCTGGGTTGTGCCGGCACAGGACGCATCGTCGCCGTCGCCATCTTGGTTTCTGGCATCACTGAGTTGCTCCTCCACCAGGGGAGGTCACCTTACTGCATGCTTGGTGGGCCTGGCGACGGGTCGTGATGTTCATCTGATCCACTGCATTCTTTAAACAAAATTATTATTAAAAAAATTGTATTCCTGGTTTGCGTATTTGACGGGGGTGTCGTGGGTGGCGGTGCTGGAGTCGGATATTGCTAAATGTTGCTTTCGATACAGTGGAGTGAGGCCGAATGGCAGTTAGGCATGGGGAGGTTTACAATTATAGGCCCAATCCGCTCCGGGTCCAATCCGATTGGTGCATGGTGGGTACCCGACTCCCCTCCTCGAATCAACCACAATTCAGAAATTATGCGCCAATGCTATGTCAGCATTCCATGACAGATGCCACCATGCCGATGCCAAGCTGATAACGAATCTGTCACATATGTCACACGACTGTCACAAAACTGTCACAAAGCTACTGTCCGTCCACTCATAAAACTACCTGTAAATCATTGCATTTGATACTTGTCGCTACCTAGCCTGGCACTCTACATTAATAGGATAGGACAAGGACTGGTTAGTTCAATATCAGGACAATGTGACTAAGTGGGATATCGGGTCATGGTGCCGGCAGCCTGATCTCCCAGGGGAGCAGCACTATGAGGTCGACATGCGTATGCACTGTCACAAGTCGATACCCATCCTGATATGACCTTATATGTTGATAGGACGTGAAACCCCAACAAAGAAATAAGCATTGCATTTACCTCGGCAGTGTTGTCTCCACTAAGCTGGGCTCTCTCAGACAGGCTGCAATAGTATCCCTACGCAGATTAGTCAGCGTCAACTGAAGAAAGCAGGGTAACTGGGAGAGTGGAAAGAAGGAAGGTGGAAATACACGCAGGAAAGAAATCCTATGGATCATCCCATAGATGTGCACGGGGGTTTATTTCTCTCGTAACAAAATAGTGTTAAGCGACAAATAATAAGTTCCTTTTTGTTGGTGTTGTTTATATTATGTTCTCAAAGGAGACTCTGCCAATATCATATACACTGGAAATAGTTTCATGTATTGTATATCAGACTAGCATAACTAGAACTAGACAGGCAGGCAGGCTAAGCTTCACCCATTTCACCATTATGTTACACTATGCATAAAATATGTTCTTCTCCTGCTGAATTTAATTCATGACATTATTAAGCACACGACATCTAGTCGTACAGGCATTCAGTATTGTCGTCGGTGTAACAAATCATGAGTTGTACAGTTAACGCGTGGGTTTTAGAGGGAATTTTATTGATGATCTCAGCAGACGACAAAGACAAATCCATCTCTTGTGCATTGTAAGCGAAACTGATCTGGTGTCATTTCCTGTGGACCACCCTCGTGGTCCAGAACTGCAACTCCGTCTTTGAATAAACCCACCAAGACTTTTAGATGGTTTACTGTTTTACTTTTAGCGCCTGAACTTTGTGTGAGCTAGAGTTAGAATTTCTCATATATGACTTGTGTGTCCATCTACTTATTAAACAAATGTATATATGCAGAGATCTATGTATACAGATATGTACATATATACATATATAGCTATATTTATAAGGACATAAATACATACATATATATACATGTATAGGCCACATAGCTACACATACATGTACCGAATATACATACATTTTACCTCGGTATACCGCCTCTGGCTAGCCGCAGGCTAGGGAGAAGGAAGCACATCCGGGTCCAGCAATTAGCATAAGTGACTCACAACGGGAGGACGTTTTGTGAGTTGCTCCAACAGGATTTATCTACTAAGACTACTTATTCACAACGTAAGTAATGGCAACTTAGTTTAACTTGTTTATGATGCATTATAGCATCACATTATGAAAGTTCAGAACTTTCTCAGGTCCCTTTTGGACTTTGTACGTGTTTTTTACTTGAGGATAGAACACTGGGTGCCGCTGGCACGAACGAAACCGATAGTCCTTTGTTCTATCGACACCTGTTTTTGAGACAGGGAGAAATGGTAACCCGAGTTGCTCATTTCCTAAGAAAATTCTCCCGGATCCTGAATAGAGGATGATGTTGGGGATGCTTCTGGGTGTTTTTTATAGACACCCCAGACCGGTTTTAAGGCGAACCTCCGAGTTTCGTAATATTTTCTCCAACTTGCTGGCGTAGTAGCCGCGGGTGGGAGAAGTGCACGGAACAGAGAGAGTGGGCGATTTAAGGATCGATCCCCCCCGTTTGGTTGGTTTCGTTACCATGCACCTACGGCAAACTTTAGCTTCACGCCTGTACTGAAACGTTGTAATACACGTTACTCTGTACCTATTACCTCAACCCAGTTTACTGGTTACACATTGTGTAGTTGAGATGATTCCGGTTTAAGTAACACCTTTGTCGTTACAGAAACCGATGGCCACTCGGCGGAATAAGCCGCCCGCGGCAGCCGTGGGCATTGCCCCTCCGGATTATGATTCGTCACCAGCGGCTATGGCTCCGCCGTCCCCACAGCCCGGGGCCCAGACGTCCGACCGGGACAGTGACCAGCCACCTCAACCCAACGATTGGGAGGCAAAGATGGCAACTATGATGGAGGAAAAGATGCGCCAATTCCAGGCTCTTTCCTTTGCGGGCCCTCCCCAAATCCCTGATGAGGATTGGGAAGACTTTTCCGACGACGAGGAAGACACGGTTTCGGCCTCTGAGGTTCCGAAACCGAAAGCGCGCGGCAAGAAACGCCGCACAGTGAGTAGCTCGGGTGATGAGTTCACCAAGGAGGCTAACGCTAAACGCTCTAAGAAGTCGAAGAAAAAGAAAAAGAAAGACTCGTCCTCGGACTCGTCAGATGACTCCTCTTCCACAGAGTCAGATTCCGGTACGGAACGCGCTGGGGTGTACGCCAAAATAGGCGCTAAGGTTGGGAAGAAAATTGTCAAAAAGAAGGCAAAGAAGGTCCGTACCACAACCATGATGAGGAAAACGGTCAATGGCCATTTTACCACCTTCAAACCAGCTGAGGTCATTAACAAATTGGCCGAACAGATCTCCGGCGTCAAAGGTATCCCAGCTATGGTATGTAAGGAGATGGATGCTGGCATCCATCTGTCAGACGAACGTCGCCGCTATGAAACTGCCCTATGTTTAATCCATAAGGCAGTTTTGGGGTCCTTGACTTCCATTATCCCGGTCGCTAACCGCATGCAAACCGAGAATAAATTCTCGTCCTTGGCTCGGGTAATGGACAGGGGCATTGCCTTGCTCGCTGCGGTGAGTAACTACATGACACATCGCAGGTTCGAAAACGTGTTCAAATCCGTCACTACCGACGCGGGCAAAAATGTCGCCCGGTCAAAGAAAATGACGGATCATGACGGCAAGGAATACATAGTGTATTCGGGACCTACCCCCATCAAAGGCAAACCTCTGGACAAGTCCAAGATGTTCGGGGGTCAGCTTGCCTACCTGTACAAGCAAGTAGAGGTGGACAATAAGAGTGCCAAGAACACGGAACTAAAAGGCCGTAAGTTCCAAAACCCACTCGGGTTCAGACGAAGCCGGACGGATTTTCGCTTCCGCCGAGGAGGAAGGCCGTTCAGGGGCGGACCATCCTTCGGATTCACCCAGAGGGGAAGAGGTCGAGGCGACAGACAACCCTCAAACTGGAACGACAACCGCGGTTACAAAAGGGAGTTTGTTCCCAAGCCGCAGTTCCCCAAACCAGGGAACAAGTAGAGAACGCCACACAAACTTTTCAGCCTCCTGGCCCTGAGATGGTCACAGAGAAAACACAAACTGACGTAACCAATTTTCAAGCGGGCAACATTGTTAATTTTTTAGATCAGTGGCAACAATTAACCACAAACCCAGAGGTTATTAGTATTGTTAAAGGCATTGCAATTCCTTTCACACAATTACCTGTCCAGAAAAGAGCACCTTTTCCATATAAATTCAATTCGCAAGAAAGATTTCAATTAAATGAACAGGTTATGCTTTTTGAAGCCAAAGGCATCGTCAAAAGAGTACAACATACTGAAGGTGAATTCATTTCAAATATTTTCTCCACTCCTAAACCAGATGGGACCATTAGAATGATCTTAGATTTAACTAAATTAAATGAAATCATTGAATACCAACATTTCAAAATGTTTTCCTTAGAAACAGCTCGCGATTTGATTACCCCAGAGTGTTGGCTAGCGAGTGTAGATTTAAGAGATGCTTACTATACCGTTCCTATTCAGGAGGTAGATCGCAAATATTTAAGGTTTGTCTGGAATGGCCAGCTTTTTGAATTTACCTGCCTACCAAATGGTTTGGCGTGTGCACCACGCCTTTTCACTAAGTTGTTGAAACCGGTTTTTTCACAAATGGCTAAACTTGGTCATTGTATGTTTCCATACATTGATGATTCTTTCATTATGGGACAATCTTTCACACAATGCGAGCTCGCCGTTCAAGATTTATGTCAACTTTTCTCAAACTTGGGTTTCTTCATACATGATAAGACATCCGTGTTTTCTCCTACTAAGGAGCTTAAGTGTCTAGGTTTCATTTTAAACACGACGGCTATGACCGTTTCACTTACACAACAAAAGAAAGATAAGTTTCGGGACACAGCGATACAGCTGTTAGACACTTCTAGGCCAAAGATAAGAGAGGTCGCAGTCTTAATCGGTATAATGATTTCGTACAGCCCTGCTATTTTATATGGGGCCGCACACGTTAAGTCCCTGGAAATTGATAAAAATCTAGCTTTGGCCCGAGCAAAGGGTAACTTTGAAAAGAGAATGTTTATCTCTGAGAATGGACTAGCCGACATTTCTTGGTGGCTAAGTCACTTTGATAACTCCCCCAATCCCATTAGAATGGGTGAGCCCAATACTACAGTTAAAACTGACGCGTCACTGCAAGGTTGGGGGGCACATCGCAATGATGTAGCAACGGGAGGAAGATGGCTAGAATCGGAATTTTCCGATCATATTAATGTTTTAAAATTAAGAGCCATTTACTTAGGTTTAACCAGCCTTGTTAAAGTACCGAAAAATAATGTACGTATCCTTACGGATAACACCACGGCGATGGCTTATGCCAGGAATATGGGAGGTACAAAATCAATAAAGTGTAACGAAATGGCACTACTCATTTGGAATTGGGCTCAAAGCTTTGAGGTCTGGTTAATAATAACACACATACCCGGTACGCAGAATTGTCTTGCAGATAAGATGAGTCGCCATTTCCATGACCACTTAGAGTGGTCACTAAACCCATCCATTTTCAAAGAGATCTGTAACACATGGGGCTGGCCGGATATAGATTTATTTGCTTCACGTAATAACTTTAAACTGGAGAAATATGTCTCGTGGCACCCCGAACCAAATGCATGGCACATAGATGCCTTCTCGCTAAATTGGCAAAATCATTTCTTTTACATTTTCCCCCCTTTTACCATTATTAGCAAAGTCGCCAGAAAGATACAAATGGAGAAAGCACACGCCATCCTCATCGTCCCCGAATGGGACACTCAACCGTGGCTAGCGAGATTAGTCGCGACGGCCAAAAGCAGCCTACGCTTCCCAAGATACCGAGGAAACCTGAAACATCAGGGACCATTAGCGCGCCACGGAAACGTGTCGACGACTCCTTTGGTAGCATTCCTTTTTTAAATAAGTACTTGGAACAATTCGGCTTGGACAAGATTACACAACAACGGTTGGTATCTCACGCGTGGAGGAAGGGAACTGTGAAAATGTATACAACCTATTTAAAGAAATGGGGTATATATTGCTTACTTAAGAAAGTTAAGCCAATGAACCCGACAATATCCCAGGTAGGACGCTTCCTACGGTTCTTAGAAGACGAAGGTTTAGGATATGGCGCTATCAATGCAGCCAGATGTGCGCTGTCAATAATCCTACCTAGGATTAATGGACAAACAATGGGTAAACACCATGTTATTTGCTGGATCGTAAGATCAATTTATCAGAGGAACCCTCCCAAACCCAAATATAATAGGTTTTGGGATGTATCTCTTGTGTTTAAACTCTTCAAGGAATGGACAGAGAATAAGTTCCTGGACGTGAAGCTATTAGGTTTCAAAGTAGCTTTGCTTCTTCTGCTGGTTACAGGACACAGGGGCCAAACAATAGTCGCCCTGTCGCTCAATGGTCTTGAAATCGATAACAAGGAAGCAACGTTTGATTTAACAACTTTGTTGAAATCAAATCGTTTAGGTGATCCCCTGCCGACAATCAGTGTCACTAGTTTCACAGAGGATCGAAAATTATGTGTAGTCTCCGCAATACGGCCATATATATCCAAGACAAGAACAATAAGAAACTCAAGGCAGCTTTTGGTGAGCTTTATTAAGCCACACAAGGGCATTTCGAGGGACACCCTCGCCAGATGGACCATGACTGTGTTAAAACTATCAGGAGTCAACACAAACAGATATTCATCGCACTCTACACATGGTGCGATGGTATCTAAGGCCAGATTACTAGGCATCTCCGTGAAACGGATCCTGGCTCAGGCAGGATGGAAAACCGCTAGATCGTTTGCAAAACATTATCACAAGCGACTAGAGAAGCCTCAACCTATAGCACAGAGGCTACTCACCAACTAAAAGAGTAAGGTGAGACAAAGTCAAATTTTTCGCTTTATTGTCATAGCAATTGTACACCACATACATAAATAAGACTTGATAATTGAATAATAATAACTAACAGAAATATCAGGATAAAAATGATATTACGTAAAGGTCTCCCTAGCCTGCGGCTAGCCAGAGGCGGTATACCAAGGTAAAATAGATTAGTTAGACGAATCTTACCTGGGTATAGATGATGGATAACTATTGTTTTACCGAGGTAGGAGCCTCGGATAGACGTGGGCGAGGGCCCACCCACCACGCCCTGCCATGTCTATTCAATCACTTGTACCAAGATTAGGTCAGATGACCATAGTTTTTGTTTATTAGAGTCATTTTTATCCTGAATTAGTAGGTAAAGATTGCTGTACCCGGATGTGCTTCCTTCTCCCTCGCCCACGTCTAACCAGGAGGCTTCTACCTCGGTAAAACAATAGTTATCCATCATCTATACCCAGGTAAGATTCGTCTAACTAATCTATATATTCACACACATATATATATATATATATATATATATATTTATAATATATATATATATATATATATATATAATATATATATGGATATATATATATGGAGAGTGATAAGCCTGTTATCGCATGTAATAAGACCTGGAGTGGGTTGCACCCCCCCCCCCTTCCCCGGGGTGGGGGTGGGTACCAGCATGCACCTCTCTGCCTCCTGCGCGGGGCCTCTCTTCCACTGCGCGGAGGAATACATATATATAGCTGGTATATGGATATACGGGTCATGATAACTCCTCGGTATGAGGTCGATTATTATTTAATACTGTATGCGTTTTTTTCTGGTTGATTAGCCAATACGAGACTAGACAGCAGGTTGGCCCATAAGCTGTGGCCTATTGGGTCATGGTGGCGCCACCACCGCCGGTTCTTGGTACTTGTGCACCCACGACAACAACTTTTATATATAATAACGATACGGTTATATTTCCGTTGTCACGAGAAAATAAACTCTCAATCCACAATAGTCCTCTTTGTTCTTTTCCTTCACCTCAGGGAGAATTCCGATGTATATGTGTGTGTGTGTGTGTGTGTGTGTGTGTGTGTGTGTGTGTGTGTGTGTGTGTGTGTGTGTGTGTGTGTGTGTGTGTGTGTGTTGAGTGTTGTGTGTGTGTGTGTGTGTGTGTGTGTGTGTGTGTGGTGTGTTGTGTGTGTGTGTTGTGTGTGTGTGTGTGTGTTGTGGTGTGTGTTGTGTGTGTGTGTGTGTGTGTTGTGTTGTTGGTATATTATTATATATTAAATATATATTATATATATAAATGATTATATATATATATATATATATATATATATATAATCTACGGATACACATATATATTATATATAACCTGATTAGACATTGTAGAGAATGATTGATTGGTAGTTGTTGTATGCCGTGTCAACTGCAATGTCAGCAAAGTGTTTAACTTGTGTTCTGTCCATTTTCATTCAGCCATCACTTTTACGCAGAACGTGAAAGCATATTAGCAGATTAGACATTGTACAGAGAGATTGACTATTAAAAGAAATAATTGAGTTCGCGAAATAAAAAATGGTGTCAGATTAAGAACGAGGGCTGTCTATTCATATTTTAATATCTCAATTAAGCTCTCAATCAATCTAATCATCTAAGCCGAGAGGAATGTGACGTCTGTCCGACTGTGCGTTATTTTCATTCATTCTCGGCTCAGAGGAATGTCAATTGCCACCCTCCGGTTATTTACACAGCCATTATGACGTAACGCACACACGGATTGGTCGTTACCATAACTGATCACTTGGTGTGTATATTTAGATACACATCCAGACTCACAACTCCACGTTGTCTAGGCAAATGCTAATTTATTCCTCCCAATTTTAAATAGTCTTAAAAACTGTCATTATCTGCCACACTTCTGTGGGTATATTATTAATAATTAAAATTTAAGTTCCCCCCATGGAGGCCCTGGTTCCTGCATGCAGTGCGTATCTATATTGGCATAGTTTGAAGGTGAAGGTAATTTTATCAGTAGTTTATAACCCAAATATGGGGTATGACGCCTTTTGTCCTCTGGAATACAGACCACCTTCAGTTTGTCTCGATCAATACTCATCAAACCCAATATCGGGAAATAACTGTTTATACATATGTATACGTACAAATGACGTGTCTGGGAGAGATCGACAGAGGAAATTACTCGGTCGTTTGGTCATTTTGAAGAATTTCAGTACAGGTGCAAAATCCTTTAAAAAAACTGAAAATATTTCTTTCTGTTGCTTTCCATCAATATCCGTAAGAAAGGGAATTGTTGTTCACAATACATATATGGATAAAACAAATGTGATATGTTGTCTTCTATTCAGTCCTATAGCAGACGATTTATTTGTTTTTGTTTAATGACTCCCCCCCCCCCCCCCCCCCCCAGCACAAAAAGTAGACATCGGCTATTAGGGGTGGCTTTCGGCTTAATGCTAACTACTATACGATGGTTGACTGCTGCCTATGTTACACCTACTTTCCTTGCTTTGGTGCACAGACACAATGATCATTAACCTAATGGACATCTCTCTTTTATAACAACCACAAAACCATATCAACACCTTTTGTGTGTCCCAGACGATCCACTGCCGTTGGTGTACCTTTTCGGTAAAGTAATAGTATCCATTGTTTGAAAGTCATTTTTATCCTCAATAAGTAGGTTAAGATTGCTGGTACCGGACGTGCTTACCTCTCCCTAGCCCACATCTATCCGAGGCTTATACCTCGGTAAAACAACAGTTATCCATCATCTGTACCAAGGTAAGACTCGTATAACTATACTATATATATATATATTTATATATATATATATAATATAAGTCGATGAAGTCAACGAAGTGTAAAATAAAGAATAGTTACTTAAGATATGTATAACATTCATCTAATAGTATTTGTTAAATTCAGGAATATTCACTTAAGATACATATAGTTAGATGAACATTGTAATTATATATATTAGCATTGTAATGCTAATATTTAAAATATATTAGCATTATATATATTGCTAAAACATTTTAAGTGAATAATCAAATTTTAAGTAAATTGCTTCATCGACTTCTCCAACAGGTAAGGTTTCTGTAAAGTGGCGGTGTGTGTGTGTGTGTGTACAAATTCCCCAAGAAACCTTGGCTGAGAGAGTTGGTTCAGCTCAATTTTGGTGACGGTTTAATGGTGGATCCGATTGTAAAACGAGGGCGCCATTAACATGATTACGCCTTGGGTTTCACCGCGTATGAGGTTGACGTTACCTGGTCAGAAGGCTGGCTACACGATGTGGGTGTGTGGGTGTGTGGGGTGGAGGGTGACGCGACACACGGGGCTAAATAACAAGGCGTCACCCGCTTCTTTTGTGGGCAGATAAGATGGCGCGACGCGGACAGGCCTGCCCGCCGATAGCCATCGGACGTGGGCGGATGGTTGGTTGGGTGGGCATCTGTGGGGCGTGTCTATGTGTGGGTGCTCGTGTGTCTGTGTGAGTGGGTGGGTGGGAGGAGAGGGAGAGTGTGATGTATGTGTGTGTCGGGTGGCGCATGTATGGTTGTTGGAGTTTTACGTGCTGGCAACATCTAAGGTCATATCAGGACGGGTACCGACTTGTGACAGTGTGTACTCATGGCGACTTTATAGTTCTGCCCCACTGGGAGACCAGGATGCTAGCACTATGACCTGATATCCCACTCAGTTACATTATCCTGACACTGAGCCAACCAGTCCTTGCCCTATCATAATAATGCCGAGCACATGGCTAGGTAGCGACGGGTATCAATTTTTAGTCATTGCTTTGACTCAACCAGTGTTTGCATCTCAACGTTTGTATGTGACAGAATGACAGAGAGAGACACACAGAGACATGGCGACAGAGACAGAGAGAAGGGGAGAATGGGATAGGGGAAGAAAGAGGTCCTAACAATACGTCACTTCCGAGGTCTTCTCACACCACACAACGAGGACCCCATAGGAATTCCTACAGATCCGACGCAATCAGACAGTAGTGAAGTGAGCACACTTGTTGGAAATAACTTCTGGACAAAAATGGTTTCAGCAGTGGCAACAACACCAACCAGAAATACCAAACTATTTGATCAGTGTTTTTGCAAGGGTTTTGGTGGGTTTTTGTTGTGGGTTTGTTTTTGTGGTGGGACGGGGTTCATTAACAATGAAGCACTATTTAATGCATCTTTCTTCGATATAAGAATGTAATCAATCAAAGAATGTAATAACGTCACCTAAATCATTGTCAGCTAAGCATCGCATTTCCCACATAGATAAATAGCAGTTTGATTGATTGTGTGATTGATTGATTGGTTGGTTCATTTTAATATTGCAGTAAGCATATATTTTATGTTTTACATTACTCTGGACAGAATCGAAATAGTCTATATTTGCGAAGTTGCTCAGCGATCTTTTGATAAAATTGCCTTATGCGCTGACGCCATATAAAAAGTTCATTCCCTTTTGGAAAACACCCATTATTTATTAACGTTTTGAGTCTTTTCTTTTTCAAACAAAACTCCAATTCGGATACGGTCGAGGAGGTGTGAATGTGAGATTAATTTAATTATAGCGAAAGGAAATATATGTACCTAGCATTATATTTAGAAAACGGAAATGCCCGTGTCCTTAAAAGCTTATAATAAACTGTTATTGATATATATATATATATATATATGTGATGTATAACACATTATACAAGTATAAATGCTAAATGAACATATATACATATACTTTACTACTTCCTCCATCGGCGCATTGGCGGAGTGCACCCCCCCCCCCACCGGCTGTCGGGGAGTTGTATGCGGGTGCCCCCCCCCCTCGCGCCACACACCCATATCCTTTTGGCCTACTATATCGTTATTAATATTATTTGAGTAGTTAATCAGTAATATATGCCTAATCAGTAATATATGGCCAATCATTAAAATAGTGTTCAATCATCAATCAATAGTTCCGTCCTCTAGTCGAGGGTTGGATGCAATGGTTCTCCACTTGTCCCGATGTTGTGCTGTTCTGATAGACTGTGAATAATTCAAGCCTGTCCACTGTGAAATATTTGTAAACCATGATGTTCTTGGTCTCCCTCTCCCTCTGCTGCCATTCACCTTCCCTTCCAACAATGTACGGTATATTGAACTCTGACGAATGATGTGGCCAAAATAAATAAGTTTCTTTGTCTGTATAGTGGCAAACAAGCTTTTCTTATTTTTAATTTTTCTGAGAACTTCTTTGTTGGTGATCTTCTTTGTCCATGATATTTTCATCATCCTTCGATAAGTCCACATCTCAAATGCTGCTAAACGTTTGTACATTTTCTTAGAGATTGTCCATGTCTCTGCCCCATACATTAGAGTAGACCACACATAACACTGAAGAATACGCTTCCTTGTTTGTATTAATATCTTACTTGATGTTAACACTCTATACATTTTGGAGAATGTTGTTCGGGCTATTGTTATCCTTCTTTTAATTTCTTCCTCACATCTCCCATCATTTGTAATCTTTTGTCCGAGATATATGAATTCGGATACTTGTTCTATGTTTGTGCCATCTATGGTTATATTGACATTTGGTTTATCTGTCTTTTTACTTATAACCATTGTTTTGGTCTTCCTGGCATTCATCTTCATGTTGAATAGTATTCCAGCTTTATTGATTCTATTCACTATATCTTGTAGGTTTTTCTCACTGTCTGCTAGTATTACACTGTCATCGGCACATCTAAGATTGTTGACGTTCATGCCACCTATTGTCACTCCCTTGCAATCTTCAATGTGTCTGAAAATCATCTCTGTGTTACCAGTTCATTATTTGAATATTTATCACATTACCATTAGAATTATCACAATCACCATTAAATAAACTTCACATAGGCCCACCATTAGGATTACTTACTGCTCTATTATTATTTGAAAATATGCCATGCTCACATGGCTATCTTGTGAGTTAAAATATTGACATATTTGAAATAACCATGACCACTGCAACGCATTGCACAAAGTACATGTTTTTCTAGTAGCTGAGAAAGGATGACAGTTTAGTGACATGCCATGATATTTTAGTGGCATGCTATGACTTTTGTGACACACCATGATGTTTTAGAAATGTGCTATGGCTATTTAGTGACGCCATGACTGCTTAGTAACTTGCCATGACTGTTTAGTAACATGACGTGACTGTTTAGCACCATGTAATGACTGCTTAGTACCATGTAATGACTGCTTAGTACCATGTAATGACTGCTTAATAACACGCCCTGACTGTTTAGTAACATGACATGACTGTTTAGTAACATTCCGTGACTGTTTAGTAACTTGCCATGGATGTTTAGTAACTTGCCATGACTGTTTAGTTACTTGCCATGGCTGTTTAGTAACATGGCATGACTGATTAGTACCATGACATGACTGGTTGGTACCATGTAATGACTGCTTAGTACCATGTAATGACTGCTTAATAACAAGCCATGACTGTTTAGTAATATGCCATGACTGTTTAGTAACATGCCATGACTGTTTAGTAACTTGCCATGATTGTTTAGTAACATGCCATGACTGTTTAGTAACATGACATGGCTGTTTAGTAACATGCCATGACTGTTCAGTAACTTGCCATGGCTGTTTAGTAACATGCCATGACTGTTTAGTATCATTCCATGACTGTTTAGTAACTTGCCATGGCTGTTTAGTAACATGCTTTGACTGTTTAGTAACATGGCATGACTGTTCAGTAACATGCTGTGACTGTTTAGTAACATGCCATGAGTACTGTTTTGTAACATGCCATAACGTTTTAGTAACATGCCATGATTGTTTAGTAACAAGGCCATGATATTTTAGTGACACCATGACTGTTTAGTAACTCACCATGACTTGTTAGTGTCACGGCCACCACTTGTTAGTGACACGGCCCTATGAGCTGGCAGTGTTGGGCGATTTAAGGTGACAGCGGCGCGGTCCAGATCAAAGCGTTGGGTTCAAAGGTCATTGGTTTAATTACACACATTACAGTAACTGAAGGTTGATCTAGCCACCGACCATTGTTCTGTAATTGGGTAACCCTAGACGACCAGATAGAATAAACTGTTTGCGTAGTCGTTTCACAATTACGAATTTCACAGGTGCCAATGACTTTAGAACGACCTTCACCTTCACCTTTACCACGAAATGAACTGGCGCAGTTTATGTGAGGCTTTAACTCGGCCGAATACCTGCCCGATAGGATTGGACTGTCGGCTGACAACTGAATAGCTGCAGTTTGAATAGTCTGATCAGCAAAATCCGCATGCTTTTTTGTCAGGTTCTTTTCTGCCGCGTGGCCATGTCGTTAAAATGTCTAGAGTAGTCTGGTTGAAAACCAGATATTTTTTAATTGCATAATCTGATGAAACCCTAAAACTTTTAAAACCAAAGTACTTGCCTACAACTTAGATACGAGTGCACTTATTACACATTTAGTGAATGCAATGTTTAAATAGAACATTGACAAACAAACACTTTGAAATTGCTATATATTATTATATATATTTATATATAATATATATTATATATATATATATATATATAGTATAGTTATACGAATCTTACCTGGGTATAGATGATGGATAACTGTTGTTTTCCCGAGGTATAAGCCTCGGGTAGACGTGGGCTAGGGAGAAGGAAGCACGTGAGGTACCAGCAATTTTAACCCACAGATTTTAACCTATTTATTCAGGATAAAAAATGATCTTTCAATACAATGGATACTATGATTTTCCCGTAATGGTACACCAACGGGATAGACGTGGCAGGGCGTGGTGGGTGGGCCCTAGCCCACGTCTACCCGAGGCTTATACCTCGGGAAAACAACAGTTACCCATCATCTATACCCAGGTAAGATTCGTATAACTATACTATTTTACCTCGGTATACAGCCTCAGGCTAGCCTCAGGCTAGGGAGACTTTTACATAATTCATTTTCTCATATACTACTCACATATAATCACCATTCATTATAATATTCAACGTGTAGGAGAGTAGTATAGACAGCGCGCGCGGAGATTCTTTAGTAGAGAGACATGTGGTTTCTGTGAGCAGGCGCATTGCAATGTCCGTTGTGCTTTCTAGTCGTTTATTATAATGATTTGCAAACGACTTAGCCGTCTTCCAGCCTGCATGCGCTAGTATTCTTTTCACAGAAATACCAAGCACCCGTGCCTTGGAGACCATGGCTCCTCTAGTTGAGTGGGAAGAGTATTTACTCGTATCCACTCCAGCCCATTTCAACACCGTAATTGTCCATCTGGCAAGTGTGTCTCGTGAAATCGCCTTATGTGGCTTTATAAAGCTCACTAATAGTTGTTGTGATGCACGTAAATCCTTTGTCTTGTATATATAAGCCCGTATGGCCGACACAACACATAATTTCTGATCATTCGGAAAACAGTCTAAGTGAACCGTTGATAAAGGGTCACCTAACGTGTTCGATTTAAGCAATTTTTCTAAATCAAACGTAGCTTGTTGCTTGTCTATTTCTAATCCAGTTATGGATAAAGCAACAATCGTCTGTCCTCTGTGTCCGGTTACTAACAATAACAGGACCGCGACCTTAAAACCTAACTGTTTTATATCTAACCACGAGTTGTGAGGCCAAGCCTGAAACAACTTAAATACTATAGAAACATCCCAAAACCGACTATACTTTGGTTTTGGAGGATTCCTTTGTTAAATTGAACGAAGTAAATAACAAATAACATGATGTTTTCCAACTGTTTCGCCATCAATTCTAGGTAATATAATTGATAACGCACACCTCGCCGCATTGATCGACCAAAGGATAGTCCTTCACCCTCTCCCTAGAGAACGAAGAAAACGACAACTTGTGAATTGTTTGGATTTGTTTTGGCTTGACATTCATTAACAAACAATTTGACATACCCATTTCTTTAAATAGGTTGTGTACATTTGACCGTCCTGCCACCGCATCCAGATACTATACCTGTTCTCAGTAATTCTGGTCCAATCCCAAATTGCTGTAGCTGTTCCTTAGAAAAGGAATGCCAATAGGGCGTCGTTGAACAACTCGCTGTGACCCAGCGGGTCCGTGGTGCGTCAGATTCCCGAGTTTTCTTGGGAATCGTATATGTTCTTTTGCCTGTTGTGAAACTGCTGGCAGCCAAGGTTGCGTGTCCCAATCGGGCACCACCAGTATAGCATGTGTCCCTTCCAAGCCAATTTTTCTCACAACTCGGCTGATAATGCTAAACGGTGGGAAAATATAAAAATAATTATTTTCCCAAGTAATAGCAAATGCATCTACCTTCCAAGCATCTGGTTCAGGATGCCAAGAAACATAACAAGGTAATTTGTCATTATTTCGTGATGCAAACAAGTCAACTTTAGGTGTACCCCATTTTCCACAAATGAAGTTAAACAAAGGTGTAGAGAGAGACCATTCTGAATGGTCATGGAATTTTGTACTTTTATGGTCTGCAAGTGTATTTTGTGACCCTGGAATATGGGCTACAGTCAGCCAGACTTGTTGAGCCTGTGCCCAGTTCCAAATCAGTTTAGACAACTGATTGCAAGGCTTTGATTTGGTTCCACCCATGTTACGAATATATGCCATGGCAGTAGTATTATCAGTTAGTATTCTAACTTGTGATTTATTTATCTTTACTAAACTACGTAAGCCCAGATAAATAGCACGCAATTCTAGTGCATTAATATAGTCTGATTTTTCATCATCAAGCCATCTACCTCCTGTTGTGACCCAATCTCGATGAGCTCCCCAACCTTCTAACGAAGCATCAGTAGTAATTACTGTATTAGGTTCCGCCATGCGGATTGGATTTGGTGAACTTGCTATATGTTGCATCCACCATCCAATATCCTGTAACCCTTCTTGCGAAATAAACATCTTTCGCTCAAAAGTGCCTTTAGTTCGTGTTAACGCTAAATTTTTATCTATTTCTAGCGACTTAATATGGGCCTTCCCATATAACACAGCAGGTGCATATGAGGTCATTATGCCAATAAGAACAGCAACCTGTCTAATTTTTGGCTTTGATAACTTAATAAGCTGAGTCGCTGTAGTCATAAACTTAATTAGTCTTTGTTCTGTTATCGACACTGTAAGGGACTGTGTATCCAGAATAAACCCTAAACATTTGAGTTGTTTTGTTGGTTTAAACACTGACTTTTGTCGATGTACATAAAACCCCAATTTATTGAGTAATGCACATAAATCCAAAACTGCATTCACTCAATCAATTTGTGTTGATGCTTATATGCCATTCAGCCTGACATGATGACACATTATATATGACCCTTCCGCGCCATTACTGAGAAAACAGGTTTAAGTAAGTTTATAGTGAATAAACGGGCACAAGCTAAACCATTCGCATGGCAGGTAAACTCTAGAGTTGGTTATCCCAAAGAAACCGAAGAATTTTCGTCCTTTTTTCCCTTATGGGAAGCGTATAATATGCACTTGTAATCGACCGGAGCCATACCACGCATCTGGCGAAATTCAATCTCGTGCTGTATCTAGCGAGAACATTTTAAAATGTCGATATACAACCATTTTATTAAGGATTGTTAAATCCAGGATCATTCGAACCTCACCATTAGGCTTTGGTCTCGAGAAGATGTTTGAAATAAACTCTCCTGAACAGTATGTCACTTTTTGTATAATTCCTTTCTCAAAGAATTTGTGTACCTGTTTAGTTAATGCCTCTCGTTCAACCGGTTCAATGTTATAAGGAAAAGGTATACTGCCTTGTACCGGAAATTGTGTGAAGGGAATGTGAACACCCGTAACTATTTGTAAAATTTCTTGGTCACTAGTAATTTTGTGCCACTCAGAAATATGATTATTAATATTGCCAGCCACAAAGTTGCTTACAGTTTGTGTGGTTTTAGAGGCTGCAAGGACTTGTAACGTCTGTGTTTTGACCTCTACTTGGACCCGCCCCTGGGGAAGGGTCTCGGCGAGTTGACGCCTCGGCCTAGTGGCCGTGCGGTGTTGTCAGTCCAGCCTGAGTGAGCGCCCCGCCCCGAAAAGCTGGACCGAAGTTTGAGCCCGGTCTGGTTCCCCTGGTGAACCGTCGTGGACGAAAATCCCCTCGTGACCTTTTGAAACGAGGGGTTTCCTGTTTCTTCTTGCCATCCATGTTTTTGCCACTCTTGGCTGCAGTTTCTACCTCTTTATAGAGGTATCGTAGTTGACCGCCAAACATTTTGGTGTTATCTAAAGGTTTCCCTTTAATCGGCTCTGGAGCGAGAAAGAGCGTAAACTCTTTCCCATCATTATCCGTAATCTTCTTTGAGCGAGCCACTTCTTTGCCAGCATCTGTGCAAACCGACTTGAAGACATTTTCATATCTTTGATACGACAGGTACCTGCCGCCGCCAACAATGCAATTCCTTTGTCCATTGTCTTAGCCAAAGACGAGAACTTATTTTCTCTTTGCATTCTATTTGCCACAGGAGCAATAGCTGTTAGGGTACCAAGCACCGCCTTATGCACTGTGTGCAACACACCCTCAAATCTCTTACGGTTATCCGTCATATTAACATCTCGATCCATCTCCTTAATGATGGAGTTGGGAACACCTTTAATGCCTGTTAATTCATCTCCTAACTTGGAGATAATTTCCGCCGGTTTAAACGTGCGGAAATGGCCATTAATGGTCTCGCGCATAAGCGTAGTGGTTTTAACACGCTTAGCATTTGGCTTCTCCACTTTCTTAGCCACTTTGCCCCCAATGGCAGCATAGACACCTTCATATTGTGTGTCTGAGTCTGATTCCGTGGAAGTGGAATCTGTGGAAGAATCGGAAGAAGAAGAATCTTTCCTCTTCTTCTTTTTGGACTTGGTCTTCCGCTTTTTGCGAAGTCCAGTCTTCCCCCGTTCTTTGGTGAAATCATCACCAGAAGAAATGATATGTTTCTTCTTCTTCCTCCGTTTAGGAGAAGGAGGAGGAGGAGCCTTAAGCTCCATCGCTGAGTCTGTCTCCGAGAAATCCTCAAAAGATGACTCATCTTGGACACTCGGCATTCGCCGTTTACGAGACACCGGTGGTTTGAGAGACATAATATGACTCTCCATCGCCGCAAACCGAGTCTCCCAATTTTGAGCCGCGGCGCCGTCAGGCACTATGTCCTCGTCCGCCTCGGAGAGAATATGCGCCCTGGGCTGTGTCGAAGGCACTGCCGACAACACGGGTGAGGAGTCGTACTCCTCGTCCCCTCCACTCGGAACACGCCCCTCGGCTGCTGCTGCACCGCGCTTACTCCGCTTCGTGGCCATCGGGAGCTGAAACAAAATTTTTTGGTCAGTCCCGGTATATATATATGTCACAATATGGTTGTTTCAAACTCATTTGGACATCTATTGGTGTTAAAGAACGTGTTTATACCGTTATAACACAGGCGTAATAAGCTAAATTTGTGCGTGGGTTGTGGGTCAAGCCCCAAACCTTACGCGGGGTCGGGACCAGTGTATCGGCCCGCCCATCCCTCTGTTCCGCACACTTCTCCCACCTGTGACTACTACGTCAACAAGTTGGAGAAAATGCTACGAAACTCGGAGAAACGCCTGAAAAAGTTTGTGGGGAGTCTATAAAAGAAACCCAGGAGCATCTCCAACATTACTCTCTATTAGAGTACGAGAGAATTTCCACAGGAGACGAGGCAGAGCCCACATCTCTACCCATAATCACACGGTGACTCGGGTGTTGACAGAACCGCTAATGATCGGCTTCGTTCCTTCGAGAAGGAATTCTATCCTTGGTTTTTTATAACCAAATAACTCGTCCAAAATGGACCAAAGAAAGTCTAAACTTTCCATAATGATGCTCTAATGCATCATAATTAAGCTAACCACAGTTTTTATTATACTTACTGCGTATTTGCTTGTATGTAAACTAATTTGCCGGAGCAACCCAACGACACATAATCCAGTCGTGAGTTGTATATGCTAATTGCTGGTACCTCACGCGCTTCCTTCTCCCTAGCCTGAGGCTAGCCTGAGGCTGTATACCGAGGTAAAATATATATATATATATATATATAGTGATAAGCCCCCTATCGCGTGTAATAAGATCTGCGGTGTACTGCGCGCCCCTGGTGGTGGCGGGGGGGGGGGGGCGGCGCACACTCCATATGCTTATATAATCAAATCTTGATAAATGTTTTGGTTTTGACAATTTGAAGCTTTCATCGGACTATGCAGCTTTAACTTAACGCTGCATAGTCCGATGAAAGCTTAAAGTTTAAGTGTATCCGACTTGCTGTTTCATGCCGACAATCAGCCCAGTCCGTGCTACACGTGTGTAGTCAGTGTGGTTGTCCCTGCGCATTAATAATAACTCTCTTTTTAAGCACACATACACATTTCAATGCACCCGATTAGATCTCCCGCCAATATTGACTTGAATCCCGTTGGTGACGAAGTGGAAGTATGCGCTCAGCTTCAAACTTCAATGCAAATAATGTTGAGAGCGATATTAGTACCAGAGGTGTGGGTGCTGAGGTCACATTTATACCGAAATTATTTGACTCGGAACGGGATTCCTGACCACTAAGCAGCTAAGCTGGGGTTCCCAAATCAAACTGTTCACTCGACGGCTTTTGTGGTAAGCGACATGGTTTTGCCATTCCAGGGCTAACATCCTAACCATTAGTATACCCAAGCTCCCTGGTGCAGCCAGCCTACTCTTGCCTACCTGTGTATGTAGCATTTCACATGGGGAGGTCAGTGCAGCTCACTAGCCTCTCAGGTGGGAATCGTAGGGTTGAACCACAGCCAAGTTAAACCTATGACATATATATTTGTCGCCACCTTGCTTGGTGATCAGTGTTAATTGAATAGGGCAAGAACCGGTTTGCTCAGTATCAGAATAATGTGACTGGATGGATATCGGGTCATAGTGCCAACAGCCCAGTGTATTTTGGTGCTTCATCTAATGTTGATTCACCCCAAAGTAGGGGTGAATGACGACCATCCCTAAATCTGAGCAAAACCTGCCGTGGGATGAATCAACTATAACCAAGGCAGCTATGGAAGCCCTGGTTCCAGCATGCAATGCGTATCTATATCGGCACATTGTTGAGGAATTGGAAGAGAATGCAAAGAAAACAAGATGGCGGCAATTGTAAGGTCTCAATTGGACTTTTTAAAGTCCATTAATTTACACCATTTCGGAAAATATTTACCCCAAAAGTTGTGCATTGAGGGTAGGCCTGCGTATATATAATCTTCATCTTCCATCCAGAATGAATGCAGTATGGGCTTACATAAGCCGTGTTCACACGGGGCAGTTAATTCGAATCATAAAAATTGACTTGTGTAGTTCGGGTTACATTTGGCATGTGAACGGGCGGCTGAGGCGGTTTAGGGCTGATTCGAATCATATAATTCGGAATTTATAAACCACCTCTGTAGGTGGTTTATATGAACCAAATTTTATGATTCAACTTATATTGCCCATGTGAACGCAACCGACTTACTTTAGGCGGATTAAGCATGTCACATTATATAATATAATTTGATCTATGAACCTGCTAGAGGTGCACATATATTTTTTTCATGATTTATTTTAAGGTTTTCAGCAGAAGTTTTGACCGTTCCAAAACAATATGATTCAGTCTATACATATCTAGGTCAAACCCACACTCTCTCGTGCCGACGTCGACTAACCGAAACTGGTGCTGTTTAGTATGGACTTGCTCATGTGCTGATATCGATTTCCGGCCCAAGTACTGCCCGTGTGAACGCAACACTAATTCAGTTCATATTATCCGCCTTGTATAAAGCGGCGTAAACTTTTCCCATGTGAACACGGCTATAGATCCCTGAAATAACACAGTCCTGACCGTTCCTTTCAATCTCCGACGGCCCCTACTCTGGGTAGGGGTGACTGTTTTATCTAACGCCACCATGCCCTGTTCTCGTCAGCACTCTCGGAGTTAGTAAACATGTCTGCGATACCACATCACCACTGTCACACCACGTATTATCATTTGTTTGAATTGGGAGAACTCAATCTCCAAGCAGAAGCTTGCACTGCAAACTATATCCGTGTGGGTGTGTAGTGCGTATCTCAGGATGAATGTGTGTGAGGGTTTGTGTGTGTTGAATCAGAAATCGGAGCTACCAAGTTGAACCAACACGGTGCATTGCCGAAACTTCACAGTTATTGAACATGTCACCCAAAGCTAAATAGACTTATATTCACCAGAACAGCAGCTTTGCATGCTGTTCGTTTCTTCCCATCTCCTCTCTCCTCTCTCCTCTCTCCTCTCTCCTCTTCCTCTCCCTCTCCCCTCTTCCTCCCCCCCTCTGCTCTGCTCTGCTCTGCTCTGCTCTGCTCTGCTCTGCTCTGCTCTGCTCTGCTCTGCTCTGCTCTGCTCTGCTCTGCTCTGCTCTGCTCTCCTCTCCTCTCCTCTCCTCTCCTCTCCTCCCCGCTCCTCTCCTCCCCGCTCCTCTCCCGCTGTACTTCTCTCTTCCCCTCTGTCCTCTCTCTCCTTCCCACTTCTCGAACGCTTCCTCCTTCTTCTCTTATGCTCTCGTTGTCCCTCTTTTCCATTATCTCCCTCTATCTCCCTTTCTCTCTCATTTCTCTCCTTCTGCATTTCGTTTTCTTTCTCCCTTACTTCCCCTCGCCTTCCCTGGCTTTCCCTCCCTTTCCCTTCACATTCGCTCCACTCTCTGGCCCACCTTGGCTCTCTCCATCCTTCACTCTTCTCTTTTCATCCGGCTCTATTTAAGCAATCGTCGCTGGGATTTGCTTCTAAAAGTAAACAACCCGTTCTCACCTTTTTGTTTCAGTTTTAGAAAAACAACATTTTATTACTATTAAAATGCATTTGTTAAATATAATAATATAATATTAGCAGATTTTCTCCGTGACTCCATAAGCAGGAGTTCATGCCCATGCTAGTTACACTGCCCGCCTTGTTTCCAGAAGGGGTTCATGCAGGCCGCTCAAGCCGTTTGTGACAATGCATTGTGTGTAGTTGGGAGCCGTGCAGCGTGTGAGGTGCGCACGCTGCGTGTTGGCAGGTACTTGGGCATTGCTTGGCAGCCCGCCTTTGTGGGCAGCAGACAGAGTGTGTGTGTGTGATAGTGTGTGTGTGGGGGGGGGGGGGGGCAGGCATTCAGTATTGGAATGGGCATGTCGCTGTGGACATACATACCGGTGCTTCTGTTGAGGGCGGAGAGTATGTCGGCATGTAACCTTTGTGTGATTGTGGTCCATATGTGGGTCTGTCACGAACAAGGTATGTGTATGCATGTATATGTAATATGTACATAGCCAGACACGGTGGCCGAATGAATTGAGGGCCCGCCTCCTGTTTTGTTAGGTCATGGGACTCGAACCTCGGTTTCGAACCCTGGTTGAGTCAAACCTATTATACTTGTCGCTACCTAGATAAAAGATTCACCCGGTACTTGTAGTACATGGGTGAAGACCAGCCTTATATAAATACGGGCGAAAAATAGCGTTAGTATGGAACATGACCTAGAAACTGTGGCTCCAATATCCAATGGCTACCCATGTAGGCACAGAGTTGGTGAAATGGGAGAGAATGCAAAAAGACAAGATGGCGGCCGCAGAACGCCATCGATTTCACTTTTAAATTGCATTAAACTAGATATTATATTATATTTTTCAACTCAAAGGTAGCGGGCTATCAATAATACATATATAAAGAATAAATGTTGCTTCTTAGATTGTGAAATTAGGCTCTCAATTTATTGACCCGTTTTTTCAACAGCTTTTACATAGGGTTGGTTTGCACCCCTACTGCAGCAGTACGGGGTGAATCTTGTATCTAGTCGCTACCTAGCCCGGCGTTGGGCATTACGTAACTAGGATAGGACAAGGATGCATGAGGAAGTCCGCCATATGCATTCCAAGGTGTGCAATCACACCAAGTAGCGACTGTGTACACACAGAAAGTCAGTGTCTAGATCATGTAGATGAGTTTGAATGTACCCAATCATCAGTTCGAGTTCACTACTACAATAGTACATGTCTTCAGCGACCTGTGATCAGCGAACTCCTGCCATGTACAAACAGTTTTTGTTCAATGTACAAACTATCTCTGTGCCATTTGATTGTCCTTCCAATGCCAGGGCACATGTTATGTGGGAACAGTCTTTGTCTGGATATCCGCAAAGGTGTTCGGTGAAGACAGCAAGTGCAATAGGTTAGAAAAACATGATTTTACAAATGTGGCAGCAGAAACTAGCACACCCAATCTGGATCATTTCAAGCTGCAGAGCCTGATGAAACATAGCAGTTTAAAAACCAAAGCAATCATGTACATTTAATTCTACTTAGATACTGGTGCACTTATTAAGCATTTCTTGCTGTATAGAGGGGAATGCTGAGTCAATTTAATAGAAGCTGTTTCTGCTGCAGCCAATAGGGTTAAAGTTTTGACTTGCTTGCCAAAATTATTTGTGCATGTTTGCACTTCAAATATTTCAAAAGTTAGCCATTTAAAATAAAAGTTACCGAAGCTAAAGTAAGGCAGCTAGTAATAGCAATCAACTTATTATATTTATCTTTTTTATTTTATTTTATAAAGACAGAAACTCAAAACCGTCGGACTATGCAACTTTAATACAGTTTGAATAGGGAACAAATATTTTAATATAATTTTTGTTGCTGGTGTTCATGCCGATTTCATGCACATGTTTTAAATGTGGTAGACACTGGATATATTATTATTATTGTTATTCTCGTGTTTGTGTGTAGAATATGAAATATATAAATAAATAGGCGCAACAAATGTTTATCAGCGCGAAGCAAATTGTACCGTTGCCAGCTTAGCTGGGAAATAGCATTTAGTCTTTTGTTAATAATGATAGCCTAAGGTGGTGAGATTTTATTTGGTCCTAAGCCAACACAAACTGCCCTCTGTGCGCACATCCCCTGGGTGGGTGTCAGCTCGAGGCAGGCTCCCCAACAAGTCACCGACACTTTACTTTGATATAAACTTGAGATATATTAGTAGTTATTGGTTGTGTAATTTCATAGGTTCAGTTAGTGCCGTTATTGAAGATTGGTCTATGGTCCTCATTTATTTATCGGAACTTGGATCCATTTATAGGAACGTGGATTCTTGTACTTTGGTAAAATATGACAAATGGGTGTTTGTGGGTTCACATTGCACAGTGAGAAAGGTGCATGTCAGGTGTGTGGAGGTGTGTGTGAATGTAGGTGTGTCAGTGGGTGACTGAGTAGTGGCAGTCGCTGGTGGGTCCAGTCCACTTTCAGTATTAAAACATCGGAAACTGGGCCGCGTTCAGGGTACGACTCCAAAATGTCTTTGAGACATCTTTTTTTGCCAATTTGTGCCTCGGAATTGACTCCGCGATGACACACTTTTCGAGTAGGAGGCGAAAAACGCCTCCAAAATAGCCATGGGTTTCAGCCAATCAGAGCTGTTCTTTCAATTGCAAATGGCTGCAGGAGGCTGCCATTTTCGAGGCACCCAACTGCTAAAACGCCGTTCAGAGTAGCGCGGCATTTGGAATTTCTCGGAGTCGCCTCTGAGGCGCCTTGTTGAACGTGGCCCTGTTCTCTGGGGCTGATTGCACAGTGCACATTGTCCTTTGGGTTGGGGAGGATGGGCGTGTATGTTTGGGTGGGTGTTTGGGTGGGTGTTTGATCTCGATTGATGGATAGATGTTTGCAACAGTCGATGTATATATAACTAGGTGTAGCACAAATCAATAATGGTTAATATACAAATATATTTAATGGGTTCTAATGGTTTTATGCAAACATTAAAATAAAAGTATTTGTATATAATATGTATATTGATATATATTAGTAATATGTATTTTGATATATTATATATTTATGTATGATATGTATATTGATATATATTATGTTGTATATTAGTGTATTATGTTCAATTTATTTTATGCATATTTGTGTTATGTTTTATAATGTGTATGATATATATTTATTGTATCTATATACTGTATTCTATGTATAATATATGACATATGTTACATATATTATATATATTATTATAGTATGTTATGTATATTATATAATTATATATACATATAATAAAATATATATATATATATATATATATATAATATATATATATATATTATTACATCTCACGTAAGGCTGGTGGCTGAGAGTCTCAATGCAAGAGGCAACTTGCGTATCTCATGGAGAAATCTAATAAAATGATTTGAGTTTCTTGGAACAATTCACTCAAGCCACTCGTGAGGATCTTGAAGTGGGCATGTGATTGATAGAATAGTTATACTTCAGTAGGAACGGATCCTAGGTGACGACACCATGTCATCTATAATTAAATAAGAAACAGCTTGCCAACTAGCATTGAATATGAGAACTCAATCAACCTTTGTTTCCTGGTGATGTTCTCACCCTAAGTCTTGCCACTGGGACATGATTGGCTAGCCACCTGAAACATTGTCTTTGAGTAGGCCCTGAATATTCTCCTAAATAGAACCACCTCTCCCCCTCTCTTCCTGTATCACCTTCAATCAATCAGCCCCCTCTCTCTTCCCCCTCTCCCTCCTCTCCCTCCTATCCCTCCTCCCCTCCTCCCTTCCTCTCCCTCCTCTCCCTCCTCCCCTCCTCTCCCTCCTCCCCTCCTCTCCCTCCTCCCCTCCTCTCCCTCCTCCCCTTCTCTCCCTCCTCCCCTCCCTCCTCTCCCTCCTCCCCCTCCTCTCCCTCCTCTCCCTCATCCTCCCCCTCTCTCCCTCGTCTCCCTCCTCTCCCTCCTCTCCCTCCTCTCCCTCCTCTCCCCTCCTCTCCCTCCTCCCCTCCTCTCTCTCCTCTCCCTCCTCTCCCTCCTCTCCCTCCTCTCCCTCCTCTCCCTCCTCTCCCTCGTCTCCCTCCTCTCCCTCCTCTCCCTCCTCTTCCTCCTCTTCCTCTTCTCCCTCCTTTCCAGCTCCATATTGCACCAGCCTGACAGCACCTTGAGCAGAACTGGCTTAGCTGTGCAGTGGAACATAGACATCTAGGAGTCTGTGCAGCATGAGTTGGTAAAGCTGGAAGAGATTGTGGGCGGCAATGAATCATCTCGGATCAATATACCGCCGGATATTCGTGATGCCGCGGCATTCGCTTTGATTTTACTAACGGCTACACTCCCAAAAACCATGGATTTCAAATTGTCGTCTGCTGTTGATAAAATGTTGGTTTCCGTGTATGAGATTCACTATACTTGGACTATGCTTACTGGAAGTGTTCAAGCATTAGGAAAAGAGTGTTCCATGTCCACTAAATCTGGCTGGTGTCATTTAGGGAGCAAGTTTTGCTCGTCTGACTGATGCACGCAATGCTAGAGATCGCGCGCTGAAAACTTAAAAAAATATATAATGCTACGGTTTCTTATGTTCTTCTTTTTCTCGGAGGCGCTTTGACCTGCGGCTAATGGATTTGGTTTGATTGCCCTGGTGCCAGAGGCTTTACTTCCTTCCGTACACACCTGTGATGGTTGTGTGGCCTGATTCACCAAAAACACCCAATTCATTCACATCGCACCAATACCATAGTCACCCACCACTCTACTGTATCGATTTCTTACTACATTAATCATGTGACGTAGATGTAGATACTTTATAGAATGAAATGTAAGGGTAAATAGGGGAATATTTAATGTGAATGTAAATATTAGCATTCAGAAGTAATTGATATTTTTTTCTCTCGGATAACTGAAGTGACAGAATAAATTCAACTCATTTTTGCTATGGATATTATAACCTTTGCTGCCTATGACAGCTTAAAATCACCATGAATCAATCAATAAATCAATCAATTTCAGCTTGTTTCCAGATTGCATGCTACTCCAGTTATCATACTGGTATTTCTATATTGTCTGGTTGGCAGGGTCTGTCTAGTGGAGTGAGCTTCATATTCCCACATTCCCATATTCACATATTCTTGGTGGTGAGATCAATGTCTAACTGAATCAAACAATACCTGCGCAAAAACTTTATTTGTGAACAACTTGGCTGACGCTCCGCATTCCTAGGGTAGTGCAAGGACTAGTGTTAGGATAATATGACTGAGTCGGATATCGGGATGTAGCTGAGTCAAACCGGTATAGTCCGATGATCTTGAGATTGTGTCTTTTGTGTTTAGATAAATATATTATGTTGATTGTTACAGTCTACTATTTGACATAACTTTTATTATAAATGGCTAACTTGGGAGATGTCTGAAGTGAAAACATGCACAAATAATTATGGCATGCAGGTCAAAATTCAGACTTCAGCAGGAATATGTTCTAACAAATTGACTTTGTATTCCCTTCTAATTCTATGCAGTAATTCAGCAGGAATAGGTTCTAACAAATTGACTTTGTATTCCCTTCTAATTCTATGCAGTAATTCAGCAGGAATAGGTTCTAACAAATTGACTTTGTATTCCCTTCTAATTCTATGCAGTAATTCAGAGGAAGTTCTAACAAATTGACTTTGTATTCCCTTCTAATTCTATGCAGTAATTCAGCAGGAATAGGTTCTAACAAATTGACTTTGTATTCCCTTCTAATTCTATGCAGTAATTCAGCAGGAATAGGTTCTAACAAATTGACTTTGTATTCCCTTCTAATTCTATGCAGTAATTCAGCAGGAATAGGTTCTAACAAATTGACTTTGTATTCCCTTCTAATTCTATGCAGTAATTCAGCAGAATAGGTTCTAACAAATTGACTTTGTATTCCCTTCTAATTCTATGCAGTAATTCAGCAGGATGGTTCTAACAAATTGACTTGTATTCCTTCTAATTCTATGCAGTAATTCAGCAGGAATATGTTCTAACAATTGACTTTGTATTCCCTTCTAATTCTATGCAGTAATTCAGCAGGAATAGGTTCTAACAAATTGACTTTGTATTCCTTCTAATTCTATAAATTAGCGAATTGTAACAAATTGACTTTGTATTCCCTCTAATTCTATCAGTAATTCAGCAGGATAGTTCTAACAAATTGACTTGTATTCCCTTCTAATTCTATGCAAATTCAGCAGAATATGTTCTAACAAATGACTTTGTATTCCCTTCTAATTCTATGCAGTAATTCAGCAGGAATAGGTTCTAACAAATTGACTTTGTATTCCCTTCTAATTCTATGCAGTAATTCGCAGGAATAGGTTCTAACAAATTGATTTGTATTCCTTCTAATTCTATGGAGTAATTCAGCAGGAATAGGTTCTAACAAATTGACTTTGTATTCCCTTCTAATTCTATGCAGTAATTCAGCAGGAATAGGTTCTAATAAATTGACTTTGTATTCCCTTCTAATTCTATGCAGTAATTCAGCAGGAATATGTTCTAACAAATTGACTTTGTATTCCCTTCTAATTCTATGCAGTAATTCAGCAGGAATATGTTCTAACAAATTGACTTTGTATTCCCTTCTAATTCTATGCAGTAATTCAGCAGGAATAGGTTCTAACAAATTGACTTTGTATTCCCTCTAATTCTATCAGATTCGCAGGAATACAATTGACTTTGTATTCCCTTCTAATTCTGCAAATTCAGCCTATTGTCTTCTTTATGCAGTAATTCAGCAGGAATAGGTTCTAACAAATTGACTTGTATTCCCTTCTAATTCTATGCAGTAATTCAGCAGGAATAGGTTTCTAACAAATTGACTTTGTATTCCTTCTAATTCTATGCAGTAATTCAGCAGGAATAGGTCTACAAATTGACTTTGTATTCCCTTCTAATTCTATCAGTAATTCAGCAGGAAAGGTTCTAACAAATTGACTTTTGTCCTTAATTCTATGCAGTAATTCAGCAGGATAGGTTCTAACAAATTTTTGTTTTTTTCTAACAAATTGACTTTGTATTCCCTTCTAATTCTATGCAGTAATTCAGCAGGAATAGTCTAACAAATTGACTTTGTATTCCCTTCTAATCTATCAGTAATTCAGCAGGAATAGGTTCTAATAAATTGACTTTGTATTCCCTTCTAATTCTATGCAGTAATTCAGCAGGAATGTTCTTAACATTGACTTTGTATTCCCTTCTAATTCTATGCAGTAATTCAGCAGGAATAGGTTCTAATAAATTGACTTTGTATTCCCTTCTAATTCTATGCAGTAATTCAGCAGGAATAGGTTCTAACAAATTGACTTTGTATTCCCTTCTAATTCTATGCATAATTCCAGGCAGCTAGGTTCTAACAAATGGACTTTGTATTCCCTTCTAATTCTATTGCAGTAATTCAGCAGGAATAGGTTCTAACAAATTGACTTTGTATTCCTTTCTAATTCTATGCAGTAATTCAGCAGGAATAGGTTCTAATAAATTGACTTTGCTTTTTTGTTTGGTGTTCTAATTTGATTTGTATTCTTCTATTTGCAGTAATACAGCAGGATATGTTCTAACAAATTGACTTTGTATTCCTTCTAATTCTATGCAGTATTCAGCAGAATATGTTCTAACAAATTGACTTTGTATTCCTTCTAATTCTATGCAGTAATTCAGCAGAATAGGTTCTAAACAAATTACTTTGTATTCCCTTCTAATTCATGCAGTAACAGCAGGAATAGGTTCCAACAAATTGACTTTGTATTCCCTTCTAATTCTATGCAGTAATTCAGCAGGAATAGGTTCTAACAATTGACTTTGTATTCCTTCTAATTCTATGCAGTAATTCAGCAGGAATAGCTTTCTAACAAATTGACTTTTTATTCCCTTCTAATTCTATGCAGTAATCAGCAGGAATAGGTTCTAATAAATTGACTTTGTATTCCCTTCTAATTCTATGCAGTAATTCACAGCTATTGTTTCTAAAAAATGACTTTGTATTCCTTCTAATTCTATGCAGTAATTCAGCAGGAATAGTTGTTTCTAACAAATTGACTTTGTATTCCCTTCTAATTCTATGCAGTATTCAGCAGGCATAGGTTCTAACAAATTGACTTTGTATTCCCTTCTAAATCTTAGTATTTTTCAGGCAGGAATATGGTTTCTAACAAATTGACTTTGTATTCCCTTCTAATTCTATGCAGTAATTCAGCAGGAATAGTTCTAACAAATTGACTTTGTATTCCCTTCTAATTCTATCAGTAATTCAGCAGGAATAGGTTCTAAACAAATTGACTTTGTATTCCCTCTAATCTATGGCAGTAATTCAGCAGAATAGGTTACTAACAAATTGACTTTGTATTCCCTTCTAATTCTATGCATAATTCAGCAGAATAGGTTTCTACACAATTGACTTTGTATTCCTTTCTTTTTCTAATGCAGTAAATTCAGCAGGAATTATTTTCCAACAAATTGACTTTGTATTCCCTTCTAATTCTATGCAGTAATTCAGCAGGAATAGTTCTAACAAATTGACTTTGTATTCCCTTCTAATTCTATGCAGTAATTCAGCAGGAATATGTTCTAACAAATTGACTTTGTATTCCCTTCTAATTCTATGCAGTAATTCAGCAGGAATTAGGTTCTAAGCAAATTGACTTTGTATTCCCTTCTAATTCTATGCAGTAATTCAGCAGGAATAGGTTCTAGCAAATTGACTTTGTATTCCTTCTAATTCTATGCAGTAATTCAGATGCAGCAGGAATAGGTTCTAACAAATTGAACTTGTATTCCTTCTAATGCTATGCAGTAATATCAGCAGGAATAGGTTCTAACAAATTGACTTTGTTTCCCTTCAATTCTATGCAATCTAGATTCAGCAGAATAGGTTCAACAAATTGACTTTGTATTCCCTTCTAATTCTATGCAGTAATTCACAAGATAGGTTCTATAACAAAGACTTTGGTATTCCTCTAATTCTATGCAGTAATTCAGCAGGAATAGGTTCTAACAAATTGACTTTGTATTCCCTTCAATTCATGCAGTAATTCAGCAGGAATAGGTTTCTAACAAATTGACTTTGTATTCCCTTCTAATTCTATGCAAAATTCAGCAGAATAGGATCTAACAAATTGACTTTGTATTCCCTTCTAATTCTATGCAGTAATTCAGCAGGAATATGTCTAACAAATTGACTTTGTTATTCCCTTCTAATTCTAGCAGTAATTCACAGGAATAGGTTTAATAAATTGACTGTATTCCTTCTAATTCTATGCAGTAATTCAGCAGGAATAGGTTCTAACAAATGGACTTTGTATCCCTTCTAATTCTATGCAGTAATTCAGCAGAATAGGTTCTAACAAATTGACTTTGTATTCCCTTCTAATTCTATGGCAGTAATTCAGCAGGAATAGTTCTAACAAATTGACTTTGTATTCCCTTCTAATTCTATGCAGTTTTTTTTGGTAATTCAGCAGGAATAGGTTCTAACAAATTGACTTTGTATTCCCTTCTAATTCTATGCAGTAATTCAGCAGGAATAGGTTCTAACAAATTGACTTTGTATTCCCTTCTAATTCTATGCAGTAACAAGTTGGATATTCACAATCAAACCTAGATACTTGTTTGGTTTCGAAACGTTGATGCTTTCATCGGACTATGCCGCATTAACTCATTTGAAACAATAGCTCTGAGTTTTTGTTGTACACATAGCTCAGAGTTTGCCTTGCCCGGTCTTTCCTAAAACCATACAGACATCTTTTTAAATATATATATTTAAAGCGAAAAGAGGAAAATAATGTCAATCTAGAACATCCCAGTTTGCTGGTTTAGGTGGGGTAGTCATCTCCCACACATTCCACTGGGAGTGTGGTAAGGTAGCTATGGCCTTAAAAAAAACCACAGCCTGATTCAGAGCGATGACTAATTCATCTGACACTTAAGTGGCAGCCTGGGAGGCAAATTAGGCCTGATAGATTCTCACAAGTAACCCCCCCCCCCCAGCCCCTCACAATCTCCCACACACGCACCCCACACACGCACCCATTCCAACCCACCTCCAAAGCTAGTCCTACCATCCCTGGGGGAATTTAAGCGATTTTTAGATTCCCCCTCCACCTCCCTTGGAGCGCCTAAAGTTAGCAAACCTTCCACACGCACTCAGAACAAACCCACACACATGTGCGGAGATTGGTAATTACAAGATTTTAACAAATTGATAATTAGTAGATTTTAAAAATTAATTAAAAGCTTCTTTTTTTGATTGATAATTAAACGATTTTTTAGGGGGTTCTCTTTTGGATAAAGCATGGATAGAAAAGATGTTGATCTTTGAATTTGAAACAAGAGGAAAAAGAAATGGAACAAAAGCCTGCTGCGTGCAGCCGGGTAGAGAAAGCCGGGAGAGATTACAAACAATGCATATAAGGATATGAGGAGAATTCTTTAATTGTGAAAACAATGAGCTAGATAGCTAATTAGTGGTTGTAAGACTGTGGAGGGGGGGGGGGGTGATGGGCCTCGGGAAGTGGGTTCTGTTGTGGATCTGGGTGGGGAGATAGCATGACGACAGGTTTCTTGGTATCAACAAGTGGTATTCCTGGAAAGGATTGGCTGCAGTAAAAGAGAATTAACTCCTGAATAATGGGTGGCTTTTCTGTGTTCTTCAGTGCGTCTGGCTGATGAAACTTGAAAGTGTAAATGTGTGAAATGTGTGAAATGGGATGTTAAATAGAATTTTGAGGACGACACAACGTCATATATACTATAGTATAAGTAGATTCGTAGGTAGATGTGTTCAGTTATCACCATATATATACACAATGAAACCTCATTGTAACGCGATATATGGGGTCCATACAAAATCATCGCAAAAAATAGTGGGGTCGCATTAAATTGGGGTTCTGTTTTTTAATTAAATAATTCCGGGTCCAATGAATCATCGCGTTATATCCCAATCCGTGTTAAATTGGGCACATAAAACCAGGATTTCACTGTATATATATATATATATATATATATATATAATATATATATATAATATATATATATATTTTACCTCGGTATACAGCCTCAGGCTAGCCTCAGGCTAGGGAGAAGGAAGCACGTGAGGTACCAGCAATTAGCATATACAACTCACGACTGGATTACGTGTCGTTGGGTTGCTCCGGCAAAATTAGTCTACATACAAGCAAATACGCAGTAAGTATAATAAAAACTGTGGTTAGCTTAATTATGATGCATTAGAGCATCATTATGGAAAGTTTAGACTTTCTTTGGTCCATTTTGGACGAGTTATTTGGTTATAAAAAACCAAGGATAGAATTCCTTCTCGAAGGAACGAAACCGATCATTAGCGGTTCTGTCAACACCCGTGTCACCGTGTGATTATGGGTAGAGATGTGGGCTCTGCCTCATCTCCTGTGGAAATTCTCTCGTACTCTAATAGAGAGTAATGTTGGAGATGCTCCTGGGTTTCTTTTATAGACTCCCCACAAACTTTTTCAGGCGTTTCTCCGAGTTTCGTAGCATTTTCTCCAACTTGTTGACGTAGTAGTCACAGGTGGGAGAAGTGTGCGGAACAGAGGGATGGGCGGGACGATGCTGCCATTGGTGGCAAAGTGGCTAAGAAAGTGGAGAAGCCAAAGGCTAAGCGTGTTAAAACCACTACGCTTATGCGCGAGACCATTAATGGCCATTTCCGCACGTTTAAACCGGCGGAAATTATCTCCAAGTTAGGAGATGAATTAACAGGCATTAAAGGTGTTCCCAACTCCATCATTAAGGAGATGGATCGAGATGTCAATATGACGGATGACCATAAGAAATTTGAGGGTGTGTTGCACATAGTGCATAAGGCGGTGCTTGGTACCCTAACAGCTATTGCTCCTGTGGCAAATAGAATGCAAAGAGAAAATAAGTTCTCGTCTTTGGCTAAGATGATGGACAAAGGAATTGCATTGTTAGCGGCGGCAGGTAATTACCTGTCGTACCGAAGATATGAGAATGTCTTCAAGTCGGTTTGCACAGATGCTGGCCAAGAAGTGGCTCGCTCAAAGAAGATTACGGATAATGATGGGAAAGAGTTTACGCTCTTTCTCGCTCCAGAGCCGATTAAAGGGAAACCTTTAGATAACACGAAAATGTTTGGCTGTCAACTACAATACCTCTATAAAGAGATAGAAACTGCAGCCAAGAGTGGCAAAAACATGGATGGCAAGAAGAAACAGGAAACCCCTCGTTTCAAAAGGTCACGAGGGGATTTTCGTCCACGACGGTTCACCAGGGGAACCAGACCGGGCTCAAACTTCGGTCGAGCTTTTCGCTCAGGCTGGACCGACAACACCGCACGGCCACTAGGCCGAGGCGTCAACTCGCCGAGACCCTTCCTCAGGGGCGGGTCCAAGTAGAGGTCAAAACACAGACGTTACAAGTCCTTGCAGCCTCTAAAACCACACAAACTGTAAGCAACTTTGTGGCTGGCAATATTAATAATCATATTTCTGAGTGGCACAAAATTACTAGTGACCAAGAAATTTTACAAATAGTTACGGGTGTTCACATTCCCTTCACACAATTTCCGGTACAAGGCAGTATACCTTTTCCTTATAACATTGAACCGGTTGAACGAGAGGCATTAACTAAACAGGTACAAAAATTCTTTGAGAAAGGAATTATACAAAAAGTGACATACTGTTCAGGAGAGTTTATTTCAAACATCTTCTCGAGACCAAAGCCTAATGGGGAGGTTCGAATGATCCTGGATTTAACAATCCTTAATAAAATGGTTGAATATCGACATTTTAAAATGTTCTCGCTAGATTTTTTTTAATTTTTCCTTTTCTTTTTTTAATATAATGGCCACTGAGATCTGATTACGCCAGATGCGTGGATGGCTAGTGTTGATTTACAAGGTGCATATTATACGCTTCCCATAAGGGAAAAAGACCGGAAATTTCTTCGGTTTCTTTGGGATAACCAACTCTATGAGTTTACCTGCATGCCGAATGGTTTAGCTTGTGCCCCTCGTTTAATCACTAAACTGCTTAAACCTGTTTTCTCAGTAATGGCGCGGAAGGGTCATATAATGTTTCCATACATAGATGATTCCTTTATTATAGCATCAACACAAATTGATTGTATGAATGCAGTTTTGGATTTATGTCCATTACTCACTAAACTGGGGTTTTATGTACATCCACAAAAGTCAGTGCTTAAACCAACAAAACAACTCAAATGTTTAGGGTTTATTCTGGATACACAGTCTCTTACAGTGTCGATAACAGAACAAAAACTAATTAAGTTTATGAATACAGCGACCCAGCTTATTAAGTTACCAAAGCCTAAAATTAGACAGGTCGCAGTCCTTATTGGGATAATGATATCGTATGCACCCGCTATTCTATACGGGACGGCCCATATTAAATCTCTAGAATGTAGATAAAAATGCGCGCTCGGGTTAACACGAACTAGAGGGAATTTTAGCGAAGATGTTTTTTATTTCTGAGAAAGGGTTACAGGATATTGGAATGGTGGATGCAACACATAGCAAGGTCACCAAATCCAATCCGCATGGCGGAACCTAATACGGTAATTACTACTGATGCTTCGTTAGAAGGTTGGGGAGCTCATCGAGATGGGGTCACAACAGGAGGTAGATGGCTTGATGATGAAAAATCAGACCATATTAATGCACTAGAATTGCGTGCTATTTATCTGGGCTTATGTAGTTTAGTAAAGATACATAAATCACAAGTTAGAATACTAACTGATAATACTACTGCCATGCATATATTCGTAACATGGGTGGAACCAAATCAAAGCCTTGCAATCAGTTGTCTAAACTGATTTGGAACTGGGCACAGGCTCAACAAGTCTGGCTGACTGTAGCGCATATTCCAGGGTCACAAAATACACTTGCAGACTATAAAAGTAGAAATTTCCATGACCATTTAGAATGGTCTCTCTCTACACCTTTGTTTAATTTCATTCGTGAAAAATGGGGTACACCTGAAGTTGACTTATTTGCATCACGAAATAATAACAAGTTACCCTGTTATGTTTCTTGGCATCCTGAACCGGATGCTTGGAAAGTAGATGCGTTTGCTATTACTTGGGAAAATAATTATTTTTTATATTTTCCCACCATTTAGCATTATCAGCCGAGTAGTGAGAAAAATCGGCTTGGAAGGGACACATGCGATACTGGTGGTGCCCGATTGGGACACGCAACCTTGGCTGCCAGCAGTTCACAACTGGCAAAAGATCGTATACGATTCCCAAGAAAACTCGGGAATCTGACGCACCACGGACCGCTAGTGGTTCACGGCGACGTGTCAACGACGCCCCTATTGGCATTCCTTTTCTAAGGAAACAGCTGCAGCAATTTGGATTGGACAAAATTACTGAGAACAGGATAGTATCTGATGCCTGGAGGCCAGGAACGGTCAAAATGTACACAACCTATTTAAAGAAATGGGGTGTACATTGTTTGTTAATGAAAGTCAAGCCAACAAATCCAACAATTTCACAAGTAGATTGTTTTCTTCATTCTCTACAGGATGAAGGACTATCCTTTGGGTCGATCAATGCGGCAAGATGTGCGTTATCAATCATATTACCTAGAATTGATGGCGAAACAGTTGGAAAACATTATGTCCTTTGTTATCTACTTCGGTCAATTTATCAAAGGAATCCTCCAAAACCAAAGTATAGTCGGGTTTGGGATGTTTCTATAGTATTTAAGTTGTTTCAGGCTTGGCCTCACAACTCGTGGTTAGATATAAAACAATTAGGTTTTAAGGTCGCGGTCCTGTTATTATTAGTAACGGGACACAGAGGACAGACGATTGTTGCTTTATCCTTAACTGGATTAGAAATAGACAAGAAACAAGCTACGTTTGATTTAGCACAATTGCTAAAATCGAACACGTTAGGTGACCCTTTATCTACGGTTCACTTAGACTGCTTTCCGAATGATCGGAAATTTATGTGATGTGTCAGCCATTACGGCTTATCTATCTAAGGACAAAGGATTTACGTGCATCACAACAACTATTAGTGAGCTTTATAAAAGCCACATAAGGCAATTTCACGAGAGACACCTTGCCAGATGGACAATTACGGTGTTAGATAAATGGCTGCGAACGTTTGGCATATGTGATCAGGATGTGAAAACGGCAACCTACTCTTCCCACTCAACCAGAGGTGCCATGGTTTCCAAGGCACGTTTGCTCGGTATTTCTGTAAAAAGAATACTAGCGCACGCAGGTTGGAAGACGGCTAAGTCGTTTGGAAAACATTACAACAAATGACTAGAAAAGCCTACCGGCATTGCAAAGCGCCTGCTCACCAACTAACAAGAATAGGTGAGAACAAAAACTTTGAATGTTATAATAAGAATGAATGATATTAAGGATAAAAATGAATTATGTAAAAGTCTCCCTAGCCTGAGGCTAGCCTGAGGCTGTATACCGAGGTAAAATAGTATAGTTATACGAGTCTTACCTGGGTCTAGATGATGGATAACTGTTGTTTTCCCGAGGTATAAGCCCGGATAGTCGTGGGCTAAGGGCCCACCCACCCTCCTACCACCTCTATCCATTGGTGTACCAATTACGGGAAAATCATAGTATCCATTGTATTGAAAGTTCATTTTTATCCTGAATAAGTAGGTTAAAATTGCTGGTACCTCACGTGCTTCCTTCTCCCTAGCCCACGTCTACCCGAGGCTTCTACCTCGGGGAAAACAACAGTTATCCATCATCTATACCCAGGTAAGATTCGTATAACTATACTATATATATATATATATATATATATATATATATATATCAGCGTTAGAAATAAGAGCTTGTCTGCTTGTCTGAGTCATCCAATATTTTAATATTATAGATATATTATTTGAATAATAAATAAAATTATAATATTGGAATATTATAAATATAATATATGGCTATTGAATATGATGGAAACTATACCCCATCGTAAATAATATTCAGCTTATATGTATTATATATATATTATATATACATATATATGTATATATGTGTTATATATATATATGTATAATACTAAGGGAAGAATTGAGATGGGGGTTTTGCCTTGTTTATATTCTCATAATGCATTACATATCACATACATAGCGATCAAAGAGAGGATAAATTGGACTGTTTGGAAACTTTGAAAGGTTACTGCTTCAGACTGAGAGTGGACCATGTTGAAACATTGACCCGGACCAGTGATAGAAGCCGCTGATCGTGCCGATTGTTACGGCGCAGTAGTGCATTATTAAGGCTTCTGTATTGATGAACAAACCCAGTGATTAACCCTGATTGTTAGGCAATGGCAGTTAATGCCGCGGGACACGAATGGATGTTCGCGGTCTATTTTTATACAGCAGGCATAATGGGGGAGGGGGGGGAGGGTACAGTGAGATCCCGTTATAACGCGCCCTGATTTAACGCGAATTCTGATATAACGCGATGATTCATTTGACCCAGAATTTCTTAATTCAAGGATAATTCGAACAACCGAACCCCGATTTAGCGTAACTCGGCTGTTTTCGCGGTGATATTGGTTGGACCCCAACGATTGCTTTATAACGGGGTTTCACTGTACTAGTTGAGGAAAGGGGAGATCAGATGAGAGCCGCCTTCCCTGGAATAATCAGCTGCTGATTAATGGATTATTAATGAACCACTGTGGTGTAGATCTTAGGGCTGCATAGTCCGGAGAAAGCATCAAACTTTCGAAACCCAACCACTTAGCTGGGTTTGATTCTATATTTAACTTAAATTAGCTGGGTTTGATTCTATATTTAACTTAAATTAGTTGGATTTGATTCTATATTTAACTTAAATTAGTTGGATTTGATTCTATATTTAACTTAAATTAGCTGGATTTGATTCTATATCTAACTTAAGTACTGGTGCACTTATTAACCATGGTTTGTTGCATAGAATTAGAAGTGGATGCTAAGTCAATTTAATAGAACATTTTATTGCTAAAATCTATGGTGTCAGGGTTTTGACATGCACCCCAAAATAAATGTTGCAGGTTTGCTGTTCAAATATCCCTAAAAGTTAGCCATTTACAATATAAGTTACTCCAAAGTGAAATAAGAGCTTTAGGCGGGTTACAATACTAACGCACTAAGTCGACCCCTGTTCATCTTTATTTTGTTTTCTTTTTAAACAATCTTATTTGGGTTTCTTTTAGAAATCTATTAAAGTATTTAAAATTCGAAATATACATATAGTTAGCTTCACTCGTTATTTGTGCTTCAAATTATCTAATTAGACAACAATTGACCGGACGAGATGGCCGAATCGGTAAGAGTGCCAACTGGCTTCCCATGTAAGAAGTTTTGGGTTCGAACCCCAACCGAATCAAAGTAATGACACATAAAATGTCGCTACCTACCCTAGCACTCGGGGGGTAGGGCATGGACTGCTTGAGTCAGTATCAGAATAATGTGACTGAGTACGATATTGGGCCATGGTGCTGGTGGCCCTGACTCCCAAAGTCGCCATGAATGAACAGTCTTGTTAGTGCCCGTCCTGGTGTTATGTTGCTTTGACGTGAAACCTAAACATACAAACACAGCAAATATGACTATTTTAGTAGAATTTAGATTTTACACTTTTAGTAAGAATTGAATGCTGATTTCCATTTTTTCCCTATGTAATGGTATTATTATCGTGGCATAACCGCCTCCTTGGGTACATAAATAATATTTGGAGCCAGGCCCTCGCCGTGTCGTGTGTCATAAATGCGCTGACTCATTGATGTGGTTCGCCGCATACGGGGCGGGTAATTATGTGTGTAATTAAGGCATTCACACACCCACTTAAAGACCAACTAACCTCCATAAAGAAGCTACATTCCCCACAGCTACAAGGCCTCGTTACACACAAACACATCCACGCTGAATGCGTCACGTGATCAGCTTTACCTGCATTGACGGTGTGTGCGGGTTGCTGGGAAATGTGGGTTCTGTCAGAATGATTGGTTGTATGTTGGAGTTTTACGTCCTGCCAACATCTAAGGTCATATCAGTACGGGTACCGACTTGTGGCAGTGCGCACTCATGGCGACTTTATAGTGATGCCCTACTGGGAAATCAGGCCACCAGCACCATGACCTGATATCCCATTCAGTCACATTATCCTGACACTGAACTAACTAGTCCTTGCCCTATCATATTAATGCCGAGCGCCAAGGAAGTGACAAGTATCAATTGTGTACGTCATTGGTTTGACTTGACCAGGAATTGAACTCCCTATCTTCCACACGGGATTCATCCGCTCTACCGATTTGGCCACGGTGCTCGGTGTGTCAGAATGGTGCAGGATTTATTGTGTGTGTTATCGTGCTTCCGGTGTGTGACCCTGGAGAGGTGGATGTGCGTGTGGGCGTGAACCAGCTTTCTTTGAGATGTTTCTCAGCTGGGTTCTTCTACTATATACGGTGTATAGAGAAGTGCCTTTAGTATGGCATTTGAACGTGAGATGGGGGTTGTGGAGTGATAGCCAAATAAGTGTATTCCTCCTACCTTTTCCTCATCTAATTTGTTTACAGTTATGTGAGTTTCTATGTTAATGTCTAAGAGATAGATACATAAATTTTAACCAAGTGACACAATAAGAGTATTCGTTGGTACCCAAGAATAGCATGGCATAACATCGCCATCTTTGATATCTTCTCTTTGATATCATAAGCTATTCCTAGGCTAGCATCAATTTCAAATCGTTTCTTTAAGGTAGCTACTCTCACATTCATGTTAGGGTTCCTGTCTGGAACTACGAACTAATGCAAATTGCGTATTCACGTTCAAGAAATGAGCAGGATAGTTTTAATCATATTCCATATATGCAGGTAACTCTCTATGCCGGACAATCAGTGCAATGACAATGTACTTCCGGGGAGCCGTGTGCATGGGTGAATGTTGTCATGAGCACCAGCATCTTAATGCTGCATAGTCGACGAAAGCCTAAAGTTGTCTATACCAAACACACTTATCTGTATTTAAATTACATACCTACCTAATAGACCAGTACCCATGGTAAACAGTTACTGCTGAATAGAAAGAATATTACACACAAGCTTAAAGATGCATGGTCCGATGGCATTTGAATGTTTGTCTTATTTTTTAGATGAATATATCAAATTGATCGTTATGAGCTACTAATCATTAGTCCACAGTCATTTTGATGAAAGATGACTATTTTTGAAGCAATTTGAGCTGAAATAACCCAAAATAATTTCGACACACTTGCCAAAAGTCCTGTGGCTATGACCCAGCTTGTCATCTTGCGTTGACCACGTGATGTGAGATGACCTACTACTCCTGGAACCTGACCGGGCTGCAGGTAAGTGTTTCTGTTTGGGGTTGAACATTCTGGGAACGGATTGGTGCCATAGGCCCATGGCACTAGGATTTAAAAAAATGTATTTTGTAGATAGGTTAATTTGATTTATATCTATCAAATTGACCAAGTAGCATCGAATATCCAACATCACATATACAACGGTATATGATTGACATCGTCCCAATGGCAGAAATTTCAAAACATCAAACTATGCAATCACCCACCAAATTGCACATTCTATGATTCAGCCGGGCCTGAGCATTAATGGTTTGACGGGATCCGCCGCAATTGCGCAGGTTTCTGGGTTTAATGCTACGATTGCAGCAGCCATTCTGGTCGTGCCACTGCACGGAGACTTGGAAGCTTGCTCCTGTGGATGGCTACTTGGGCCTAGAGCCCATAAAACTAAGGTTTTAGAATAATAATAAACGAATTTTAATGATTAAACAATTACTTGCCGACATCATCGTTCCAACCAATGTCATATTCATCGCCATTTAATACACTTGTCAGAATTTGTTGTCAACACTCTGAAAAACAGATAAGCACATATTCGCTTTTATTTATATAGATATGCAATATCACAATAAAAGTTACTTAAAAGTAGAGTTTATAATGATCAACCTAATATATAGTTACGCACAAATATGGCAGAAAATGAAAACCATCGGACTATGTAATTTTATCTGAACACAATTGAATTCCCGTAGAGAAACCCCGAGAGCCAACATAACAGCCTATTCACAACAACAATAATTGTCTAGCTTCCTGCTACAATGGCTACACAGCGCGACCATACGGTTAAGAGGTGGTTGTGAGTGGGGATGGGGGCCCCGCATTGATCAGTGCCCGCACCCCCTCCCCACCTGCCCCACCACACACACAGGTGATAGAAGCCTACCTATTCACCAGCTAAGAAACATTACCCAACCAATCGTCGATAACCACCTACCGTCACGTGTGTGTGACCTTAGAACTCCAGCAGCAAAATAATCTGCACCAACAATATATATACATATATTAAAATATACGTATACATGTATATATATGTATATATACAGATATATATATATTTATGCATATGTAATGTATAAGAAATATATCCATATTATTATTATGGAACGTATTACTGCTACGTTCTTTTCAATGGATTGAACCCACTATCTTGAATGGGTATGTATTGGATGGCAGGGAGCAGACAGCTCAAGGGATCTGGCGATCATTTGACTTGTATGCGAGTAGGGCTGGCTGCAGCCGAGTCACAGGCCCTCAACTTGTCCAATTGGTCGGCCCACTTTGAGGACAGTTTTGCATTGAGTAGATGTGTGGTGTATCAGCAGCAGTTGGCGAGCTTTGGTTGCCTTCAAAACATCAAAATTATACTAAGATGATGCTAGAAATATGTGCACCTTATGGTGAATAACACAAACTATACAATTCAAAGCGACTAAACTAAAAAGACGATTAAGTTAAAATAGCAGTCCTCAAACGACTTTGTAGACTAGAACTGTAGAAGGTACTGGAGTGTTTGTCATCGTTGGCACGCCGTTGAAGGCACGCATGGGGAAAAAACCCTAAATATAGTAGAAGATTATGAGGAATAAACATGATGAAAACAGTTAGAAGAATGTGTGTGAAAGACATAAGAAGGCATTAAAAATAAAAGCAAACCTACAGAAGGCAACAAGACCAGATGGGATGGCCGAATGAGTTAGAGCATCTGTCTCCCGTGTTGGTAGACCATGGGATTGTGGGGTCGAACCCTGGTCGAGTCAATGACTTAAAAGTTTATACTTGTCGCTTCCTAGCCAGGCGCTCAGCATTATTAGGATAGGGCAAGAACTGGTTGGTTCAGTGTCAGGATAATGTGACTGAGTGGGATATCAGGTCATGGTTCTGGCAGCCTGGTCTCTGGGGCAGTACTATAAAGTCACCATGAGTGCACACTGTCACAATTCGGTACCCATCCTGATATGACCTTATATGTTGCTAGCATGTAAAACAACAACAAACAAACAAACCGAAGGCATTATGGTGGTAATTAGGCCACGAGGCCAACCACTATAGGATGCTGTACTAATCGAGCTCTCGTCACTTTTGGATTAGCTATCGAGAGAGCAACATGTCAAAGAGGCACTCCGCTGCGACGCATGCACTTAACGGTAGGTAATGGGCTGTGGGAGGACCGCCGATCATTAGACCGGCATCTTCACACGGCTACAAGTGGCCCCCGACAGCACCGGGTCTCCCCGGTGGGCGCACACCCAGTCAGCTCAGTGCGGTCGTGTGGTGGAGTTGCCTTGGCACTCACCGGAGGTTGGACATATGGGAGAACGGAGGTTCTTTTCAGGATCACGGATCGTCACTCCCTACACCGGTCAGGGGTTTAACAGGGTGAGTTACACTTGGGGCAGAGTGACGGTTGCCATCACTCACCCCCCCCCCCCCCACACCGCACAGGATGGCTTCACCCACACCACCACCCCTACCCAGGCACACCGAGGCAGCGCCAGGGAGGAGGGTGGGAGGAGTGCACCTAGCCCAGAGGGCAGAGGTCATGACAGTGGAACACATGGCGAGCAGAAGTCAGAGGGCCATAATCGGGGCCATAACCATAATTAAATTAAGGGTAAGCGCATGAGCGACTAAGTCGAGACTCACTAGTAACGGGTTACGACAAGTTACACTGCACTCGGTTAACTGTACTCGACCATGGTACATCGTATGTCCCGCACACCTTCTCCAACAGAGAACGACTACGACATGCAGGATGAAGGAAACAGAACTGCAAGCTTGCTAGCGTGTTTCATAGAGATAGCTGAAAGACTGTGCACCACTTCTCTGGTGGGGGGCCCTACTTGTTCCGCTCCCCCCACAAGTCGGCCAGAGAGTCTATGTCAGATGTGGAGACACTGGAGGAGGGGAACGCCACCCCTACCATAGATGAGAGGACAGACATCGCATCTGAAGCAGGAAGTACGGGGAAAGGTGCCCCGGATGAGGGAACTGTGGTTAGAATGGACGGGGGAGGTATGAGACTGGTGCTAGCCTCAACCGTACTGACCTACACACCACCGCCTATGGGGGATCTACACAGCGGCCTACACATGGTAGTCGCAGACGTGACTCAAACAAACAGCCCACCACCAGATCCAGCTTGTGCGGGTCAGTGGTGGAGTGCGAGTTATGGGCCAACACCGGTGGCGGAACTAGAGAGGTTGGAGGTAGAGGTAGCAGAGCTACAGTCCGAAATTAGGGACAGGAATGCTGGATATTCCATCAACTGGATGGAGAGGAATCCACAATGGGAGGAGTGAAAGGGGTAGAACACCTACACCGTCCCCGAGACAGCCAACCCCACGCACATCAGCATTCACCCCAGTAAGACCAGTGGTGGAGAGGGGGGGAGCGAGCCCCCAGCTTACCTGGGACAGACCCCAGAACCGGTGAGGAGCGGGACACCGCTAATGGCCCCCACGCCGTGGGCGCCATGTGAGATGGCTGTGACCCAGATAACCGTGACCCGACAAGTCACGGAGCAGAGGAGAACAGAGGATAGTGAGCTGGCGCCCACAGTTGACGGAGGGGCAGACAGGAGGCTCATACCTGGAGCAATTCCTACCGGTGGAAAAATCACCGTTGGATGCGGTGGGGAGAAACTCACGGAGAGCACAGCAAAACTGATCAATACGCTGTGCGAAAACCCGCTAAGCAGGATGGAGATTTCTGAACTGCACAACACTATACCCAGACCAGCCAACGTAGAACGTCTGCAGAAGACAAGGCTAAATCCGGGGCTAGGGCCGACAATCCCAGTAAGAGTAAGAGACAATGACACAGCACTAGCATCAGCGCAATGGGGTGTGCAGTTCGCCTCGAGACCGGTGGGCGGCGCTGGATAACATAGAGCAGGGAAAACCAGTGGAGGCAAAAGAGATGGTGACGGCACTGGTAACAACTCTCAAAGTGCTGGTGCGCACAAACAATGCACTGCTGGACCTGAGGAGGGACAACCTCAGACCGACGCTACTACCCCGAATAAGGCCCCTAGCAAAGAAGGATGGAAGCTAAGGCTTCCAGTACCTGCTAGGCGACGACCTCACGGTGCAGGTGGCGAAACTGGAAACCAACCAGAAAACTGCCAGCATGTTGATCCGGGGGTTTGGTCACAAACCCAACCCAAGGAAACCGGGAAACTTCACAGGTGGCCAGGGGAGGGGCCACCACCCACAGCACCACCAACAATACGTCCCATAAGTAAGAGGGGAGGAGATGAGACCATCCCACTACCACAGGCAAAGTGCAGGTGCACAGGCACGACCACAGCGAGAAGGGTGTGGCAGAGGCAGCATCGGCAGCAATGCTAAAAAACACACACTTTAAGGATATCACGACCAGAAAATAAATATGAAGAGCTGAAACTACTCATTACTGAGGTATTAGCAGCCCAAACAATAAAGACTAGAACGTTAGTGGGACTGGTAGGCAAGCTAGTGGCAAAAGATCCGGGAAACAGATGGGCCCACATCAGATCTAACACCATAATAAGGGCCCTAAACTGGAACATATGAGAAGCCGGAGGGAGTTATGAGGGGAACTGCACAATAACAAGGAGAGTGAGGGAAACCCTGGACTACTGGGTGGCAAACCTGTCAGTAACCTATAGAGACTACACACACAATAACGGTGGATGTGTACTTCTATACCGACGCATCCATGCATGGTTGGGGCTACTTCGACCAAACTAACCACATACACTATGGGGAACAATGGGATGAAGTAGTGAGTGAAACAACACACATAAATATACTGGAGTTAAGGGTGGTCAGACGGATGCTACAGCATCAAGGTGACAGACTTAGGGAAGTACATCAGGGGGTTCATGGACAACACAACCATATTGGCATGTATCGAGAAAGGAGGCTCAGCCAGATCGAAACAATGCCACCAAGAGACTGAGGCCATCTGGAGCTAGTAGAGGGGCTAAATGTAACAATGTTGATGAGATTCTGTCCAGCAGTAAAAAACACAGAGGCAGACAGGGCCTCAAGAGCATTCACAGACGCAGGTGAATAGGAATTAAGTGATGAAATAATAAGAGATGTATTCCACAAACTAGGCATGCTAGACATAGACATGTTTGCCACAGGGCTGAACCACAAGCTGGAGAAGTATATATCCAGAGAGTTTGAACTAATGGCATATGACACCGACAAACTAACTATTAACTGGTCACATATTCATGGTTATTTCTTCCCGCCATTCAGTCTACTGTCGAGGGTCCTCATCAAGATCAGGAAGGACAGACCGAAAGGGATACTCATCATCCCAGACTGGCCGACAAACCTTGGTATCCACTACTCGAGCAAGAATTCGGATTCGGAACCGGGATCGAAATCCCAGTTCAGAAGGGCACGCTGACACAGAAAGGAACCAAGACTAAGGAATTCCCGCTAGAGGGGAAAATGAGGCTGCTCGCAATCGGACTCTAGGTGAAATGTTCCGAGGAATGGGCATGTCCAAGGACACTGCGAACACGCTAACAGCTTCCTGGGCAAGTGCCACACAGAGACAATACACACTAGTGCTAAATCGCTGGAATGCAAATACCATTGGGCATTAACCCTAGAAACCTAACACTAATGGGGGGGATTGAATATCTGCAGAGGCTATTTGCAGGTGGGGCAGCACACACCACGATCAACACTGTCAGATCACTGTTATCAACGTTTACAATGGTGGGAGGAAAGCCTTTTGGTGAGCACGCTTCAGTGATTAGGCTCCTGAAAGGCATCGGGAACCTCAAATATGACCAGGTGTGGGATACAAAAACATTGCTGGATCACCTCCAGAGCTGGGGACCCACACATGAACTGGGAATGGACAGGCTGAACAGCAGGACAGTGTGTCTCTTCCTATTAGCGACTGGGCAGAGAGGGGGTTTCACCTGGGAGGAAGGGGGTTGCACGATCAGATACACAGGGATGAAAGATCTCCGCGATTTCGCGGATTTCCGGGATTTTTCCTGTAGCTATAAGTGTATACTAATAAGTTGTCCCTGTCCTGATATGACCTTAGATGTTGCCAGGACGCAAAACTCCACCAACCAACCAATACGTTGTTTAACGCTGCAGCACCATCAGCATATACTAATATGTGGTACAAACGCCGCAGCACTAGGAGCGTATACTACTAATGCCTTCACGGTGCAGCACTATCAGCGTATACTACTAATATGTGCTTCTAACGCTGCAGCACTATCAGTGTATACCAATATGTGATGCAAATGCCACAGCACTAGCAGCGTATACTACTAATATGTGCTTCAAACAGCGCAGCACTATCAGCGTATACCAATATGTATGAAACCCGACTTCCGGGAATTTTCAGCGATTCCCTGACAATGCTAAGCCTATGGGAGAATATCAGCATTTCCGCTTTTTTTCCCAGAGACCACTTTCATCTCTGGATACACAACCAAAATGAAATCAAACAATCCGACAAAAAACCTCTGATCCTAAGGTTCCGCGAATATGAGGTAAAAGAACTGTGTGTATATGAACATCTGAAATGGTACCTGCATCCAGTAGAACTGAAAGGAGCGGAACCAGCAGTCTTCGCAAACCACCCGCAGCCCACATGTGCAGGCGTCACAGGAGACCCTGACCAGATATGTGAGATGCACACCACAGGAGGTAGGCATTGACATGCGCACCTTCACTCCATACTCCTGCAGGCATGCAAGCATGAGTCCAGCCAGCAGGAGACAGGCACCACTGGCCATGATACTGCAAGCCACAGGCTGGGCAGGCGAAGGAATTTTCAGAAGTTTTACAACAGACCAACCACCACGAACACTGGTGTGATGAACCTGATACCCGCAATATGGGGACAGGGACACTAAGATGAACACTGTATTGACATTATCCAAGTTAGCCCGACAGGAGCACGCATGTGAAAGAAAAGATTTGAGAGTCACACTAGAAATAAAAAACCTTCAATAAAAAGCATTAAGCACCAATATTGAATTGTCCATTTATTTCTACATGCAAAAGTAAAAATATTATTAAAGCAATCCAGGCGCACAGCAGCAATACAAAGTAGCGGTTGGCCTCGTGACCTAATTACCATTATAATGTTAAATTATGCTATTAACATGCAGCAGAATAGGAATTATTATCGTAAAATAAGGCCACGAAGGGCCAACGGCCTACCCTAAAGGTTATTAAAAAAAACACCCTAACAATAATTGCATGCCGGGATTGTAAACTACAAAAAATGACGAGAGCTCGATTGATACAGCATGCTATAGCCGTTGGCCCTTTGTGGCCTTATTTTACCATAATAATTCCTATTCTGCTGCATGTTAATAGCAGAATTTAACAACATCCAGTATTATGCGTAGGTGTATATGTATATATAAAGAATATAAACGCATGAAAACAAGTCAATGATTGGTTGGTTGGTTGTTGGAGTTTTACATCCTAGCAACATCCAAAGTCATGACAGAATGGGTACCGACTTGTGACAGTGCGCACTCATGGAAACTTTATAGTGCTGCCCCACTGGGAAATCAGGCCACTGGCCCCATGACCCGACATCTCCGTCATCGTGACACCAGTCCTTGCCATGTCTTATTAATGCAGAGTGCCAAGCTAGGAAGCGCCAATATCAAGTGTATAACTCATTTGTTTGACTCGACCGGGAACCGAACTGCCGATGTCCTGCGCGCTCTACCGATTCGGCCACCGCGCCCGGTATCCCAAGTCAACCAAAAGTGTCGGTTGACTATTTAGACGAATCTACCCCGAACGCGCACATATCTGGGAGTGTGGTTAGTAACACATACTACCAGTAGTACCACTATGTATAGCTATATAACAACAGCGGACTGGTGTTACCTTTCTTCACTTGTCCTCATTGTTCTGGTAGAATTGATCTGTGAATAGTTAGTTAAGTCCAGTGACACTA